>JALPQI010004748.1:0-56620 GCA_025490895.1 Thaumatotibia leucotreta
TATTGCACTTCATTTTATGTTACATGCAAAAAACAATTTTCCAAACTATATTTTCCAGCTACACCAAAAGTACCTATAAGTTTTCTAAAAAGTAACAACACAGTTGGCGAGGCCTCTGACGTTTCAGCCGTTCAGAGTGCTTAGCCAAATTGCCAATCGCTAACGCTTAATCGTCAATCTTTGTCGCACCAATATGAAAGAGCGAAAGAGAGGGAAAACCACGATACGCTACTAAGCGTTAGCGATTGGCAATTTGGCTAAGCATCCAGGTGTCTTTAGGATACGGTAGGTGCTTAAAAATGGGCTAAATGTTTTTTCACACCAATTTGCCAAAAAATTCTAAATCTTGCTAAGCAAATCGTTCGATCGCATTTTATCGCTCCATCAATTGGAAACTTTGTAATTCAGGGCTCTATCACCTCCATCAAATTTAATTTCCTTTGTCTACTAATGCTGGTTCTGACGTAATCATTTTCAAGTTCATTACCGCCGGTAAAATTATACAGTGCGGAGATTAAAGCAAGAATTGCGTCGGCCATCTTGGTCTATAGCTAAACAACGTGAGCTCAGCAAACTTCCGTGATGGGAAATCCGCCTAATGGACTGGTCTGGTACAGGGCATAAATATATAAACACTCTCTTATGTCATTGATTTAAGGTGTAAAATTTTCTGAAGATGTGTAGGTACAAATATCTATGCCCTCGGCTGTAGGAACCGACATCATCAAATCGTGTTCGAGTTCCACGAAATATAGTACCAATTTCCTCAGATGAACATGCCACGTGGTAGACGCGGTCGTAAACAGTACTATTTACCCCGATTGTTGCGATCTGCGACGCAAGACGTCAATCTACTTTCACGAAATTGGTTTTATGACCTACATTTGCGAGGCGACAATAGGCCGCGTATGTATTTTCAACCAACTTCAAAACATAAAAAAAACATACAGCCGAATTGAAAGAAAGAAAGAAAGAAAGAAATAATTTTATTCGAAACATACACATACTAACATAAAAATCACAATTACAGAAACGAAAAATAATTATACAGTTAGGTAAAACGTGTATGCTACGAAATGGCCTCATCTCAGCATGTTGCTAGCGGGTGCTAGCGCTGGAATTGAGAACCTCCTCCTTTTTTAGGGTTCCGTAGCCAAAATGGCAAAAACGGAACCCTTATAGATTCATATTTTAAAGACAAACGGGTCTTAATCGCGTAAACTTACGTTTAATTATAACCTGACGTTTCGGGCATGACGTTACACCCGTGGTCAGTCTGCCTGCGACCACGGGTGTAACGTCATGCCCGAAACGTCAGGTTATAATTAAACGTAAGTTTACGCGATTAAGACCCGTTTGTCTTTAAAATATGAGTGATAATCGTGAAAGTTTAAATCCTTATAGATTCGTCATGTCCGTCTGTCCGTCTGTCCGTCTGTCACAGCCGATTTACTCGGAAACTATAAATGCTACAGTAACAAAATTTGGTAAGGATATGTGTTGTATGAACCGCTACAGGATTATGATACTAAATTGTAAAAAATACCATTGGGGTGGGGGCCCTCCATACATGTGTGATGATTTCGCAATATAAAATAACAAACTTCTGTTTTAATGTAGGAAAACATTGTGTACATGAGTCTTAATATATTTTCTGTCTGTGAATATTAATTTACCATCGTGTAAAGTAGTCTTTATAATTAAAAAAATAGGAACGATTGTCATAACGTACTGGTTGAAAAACAAAAGAAGAAAAAGGGTAGAGAAAGAATTGAAAAAGAAGGAAACGGATCGCTGAAGATTATATCTGTATTAATTTATTAAGGATATTAAATAAACATGTAAAATACTGCATAAATGGATTTGAATTTATCAAAACTCGGAAGTGGGAATAATCTGCGAGCCAATAAGGTAATTTATATCATTTCTACTAGAATTTTTGTGCACATGAATAGTATGTAGTTTAAAGGTACATTTTTACTGATGTATTTAATTTAAAGAGTACCAACAGTACTTTTATAATTACTTCATTAATCCTTAATTGCATGACCTTGACAAAGATTTATTTAAATTTGAATTCTGAAATGTTGTCAATAGAGTCGAGAATACATGATGGATATATACATCACTATGCATTTAATGGGTAAAGAAATATATACGATATGTTTAGTGTAAAAAGTACTTTCTGTTTGTAATAACGAACGAACGATCTGTTCTGTTGTACTAGTTTCTCCGTCGCCTAGCAACGGCTGCGCGCCGTGCGCGCTTAGTAGCCGTGCTCGCGGACACAGCACGTTCTGAATACGAGTTAGACTAGCCATTTTATTTTCTCTTGTATGAGAAAATATACAACTCTGCAATTATTTATAATAACATAAGAGTAATATGTCGTTATACGGCGTTATATATTATTATATTATAATCCGTTCATCGTTACATAGAAACCCTAAACGAACAAAATTCAACATTGGCAAATTTTATTACCTAATTCTCAAAAATCGTAGAAATATATTATAAATTAAGACTTTAATATTTATTTTGGGGGAATAAAGCTAGACTAGATCATACAAAAAAATATTATGTTATGACTCTTGACATATCAAAAGAGGAAGACAGGTGACGTTCTTAGTTGAACGAGAATGTGATCTAGCACCTATACACGTGCAGATACTGACACACTACTATAAAGTATACGTACAGATCGAGTACTTAATGTGACTACCATAATGAGAGAGATGAATAATAATATGCCATATGATGTTCAGTCGAATACTGTATTCAGAATACAATAACTTATTCTATGACAGTTAAATAGATTTAAATTTGATCTAGTTGCGCCTGTGAAACTGTGAGGCTTTTTAAGTTGGCTATAAATATTTCTTTACATTTTTAGAATTATAAGTAACATGATACTCAACCATTATGTCGCTCACAATTATTTGATTTATCCACAGTTTTGAGTTATTTAGATAGAGCATTTGAGTTTTGTTTTTCGTGTTGTACTTGTATGTATCCGTAAGAATAATATGATTCATAATAATTTAAGTTACAAATGGTGCTACGGAACTTTACCTACGGCTACGGACTCAATGGCCACGTTAAAGGTCTAATATAAAAAAGGCCATGGGTACAGTTAAATATTGGTGCGTGTGCAATACACGTGTGAATAGGAGATTCAAAATTTTGTCAATTTGAAATGAGTCTATAGTGCTTCGATTTATAGCAACCCGTTGCGTATTTGCTATTTGAATTTGTTTGACCACAATCTTTATTGAAATATGTTTCTTTTTAGTCAACAAAGTGGAACATTTTACTAAATAGCCGATATAGTTTTCCAGAATTTCGTCGATTAGTTTACCTAGGCTACGTTCCTATTACTATTTTCTGTAAGGCAAGGCAAGGTCTTTCGGTTGATACGAAAGTCCCGCTACTGGAATAGGTACACACACTCCTCTGTATGTTGACAGTTCTTTTGGTGTAGTTATTTAATTATACATTTAAGTAGGTTTTATAGTTAATACTTGGGTACGAAGTACTAGGATGTTAGGGTTAGGAAAAACATATTGCTATTTTTGCGGATAATCGTCGATCAGTGTCGGATAATCGTGTTTCTCCTACGAGTACCGCATTTAACTATTTCGCTCACTCATTTACAAATTTATTTTTGTTGTATTTAAATTGCAAAATATTTTTGTTTTAATAATTAAAACGATACTTACATGAATAAAAAGTGATGCCATGAGTTTTGTTTCTATATTTGGAGTTGTTGAAGCATTAAAAAAAGGCACAACATGACATATTTCTTGGGCAATACCAAAATGACGACGATGACAATGCCGGTGTTGTCTCATTTCATTGCTGGCCCTAAACCTATATTTGCTAGCACACGATCGTGCGCCTGGTACCATATCTACCCCTTTTATTTATATCAATGGTTATAACGTTTTATTTTTAAAATACGTATTGACTTACCGATGCCAAGTTAGCATTAAAAACTTCCTGTGTTGTGTAGGTAAGCAGGATTTTTCATCCGGTAATCTTAGAATAATATTTGAAAAAGATGATATATTATAGTCAAATAATTCGCCATTATGAAATTAATGTTTGAGAAATAAACTTTATCTTTCCTGAACCAAATAGGTTAGAAGGGGCAGTCTATCAAAACGCCACATATTTTTATGGTTTTCACTACCTAATTATACAATAAGAAGTAAACATATTTAACGATTTTAACGTTACACATTATTTTGTTTTGAAAAATTACAAAAAGATGTACGTCGTTTATTAAGGCAATTCGTGAGTAATAGAGTGAGATTTTAGAAGAAACAAAATTGGAATTCGATTAATTTTACTAACAATTTTATTTAACTACTCAGAATTAAATCAGAGATGGTTCCAGTCGCAGCCTGCATATTAGGTACGCCTGAAATTGTGCCACTCCAGCCTTTGGTGTTAATTATATTAAAAAAATATATCAATAATCACAATCAGCATATTTGTGAATAATGTCGACATTATGTCTTTCTTAACTAATATATTCTTCACCGCTTAGCACGAGTGGCATGGCAAATTTGAATCGCAGATTGGCGCTCAAATGTCTAATTAATTAAAAAGTAGAATCCAAGTTATTATATTTTGACAATAAAGTCTTTTAAAATAAGTCTTAAACTTAAAACTCGCTGTCACTGGCCTAAGGTTCTAAGTTGACTCTATAACTATAGTAGCGGGAAAAATCTGTCATAATTTATATTTGTATGCAGGTACTCCTTTGAATATTCTTTAAGTTAGACTTTATAAATCATGTAAACTATGATCAGGGGCTCATGTGATACCCAAAAGGTACAAAATTTCGCCTGTTAGCATGTGGTTTAAAAATTATATTGATTCATTTTCATTACTTCACATTTGAATACCCACCCACGAATGCTCTATCAAATAAAATACTTTGAAACTGTGCTCTAGCTTGAACGACTATTTGTTGGACTATTTTTCAACTTTAATTATATAAATTGACTTCAAATAAACATTTACTTTAAGTTGTTTTACACTAACAAGAGTTTATTATAATAATGATATTACCTATGGCTATTGAAGTAGGTATATATGAGTAACATATAACTGAATTAAGCATGATTATTCATTTGACTATTGGAAAGATCACGAATAATAAAATTATAATAATTTGATCCGGCGTCATCTTCGTCTATCATAAAAGAAATATAATTTAGTAGGTACCTAATATGATATGTTTCATTTTCGTCCCTCATGTTAAATAATTATCTTTATAATAATTGACAGTATAATAAGTGCAACTTATGTTTTTAGTAATTCAAATATGAATACATTTTAGTGCACATTTAATTAAAAAGTGTGTACAATTGTTAAATAAATAACTCGATATAATGATACGAGCCAAGGGTTGTGTGTCCACAGGGGCTCATGTGATATTTAAATGGTGCTATTTATGTTCCATGAGATTTTTCAGGCCAAGTGTGTCTGGACAGAGCTATGTATGCTCTTAAGCTATATCAGGCCAAGTGTGTCTGAATGGAGCTATGTATGTTCCATAAGATTTTCAGACCAAGTGTGTCTGGACGGAGCTATGTATGCTCTTAAGCTATATCAGGCCAAGTGTGTCTGAGTGGAGCTATGTATGCTCCTTTACTATGTATATCAGGCCAAGTGTGTCTGATTGGAGCTATGTATGTTCCTAAACTGTAAAGAGCTACATTCCTTAAAAAATAATGTGGTTACGTAATGTTCATAATAGAGTGAGCCATGATGTTTCAGGAGAGACTGAATAATATTGTCGATGTTACGAGGACATGTGTTAAATTGCACCTTATTAATTATTATCGTTTATTTTCCGGGATTATGGACTACGTCGAGAATAATGTTAAGCAAGAGAGACAAAGCCGAAAACGAAAGATACATGCCGGGCCACACCGTCGTCTACCAAGGCCAAACGTGGCCGCGGAGCTGCGAGAAGGAACACTACAGCATGAGTGAATAAAGAGAAATCGGGTACAGCGTCAGCAGAGCTGTAGATCCTTCGGCCCTAGCAGTCACCATCAAGGCCTCAGCCTGAAAAAGAACCACAGCCAAAGCGATTCATTCCACCGACTGCAAACGAGCAAGCGGCTGCCGGCTTCAGAACAGAACAACAAAGCAGAGGTTGATAACGTGTGTTAAGGGAGTGCAGATAATAGGAAGTGTATAGTTTAAGAATTTATTTATTTAAATCATAGTAGTGGTAGCAGATAGTGATAGCATTAAATTTTGAATGATGCTTATGTTCGACAAAAAAAGGGCAAACAAAATAATAATATTTGTAACAATGTATAACTATCATGCCTCATAATAATAAGTACTAATTAAAAATTAAAAGTAATATAAATATTAAAATGTAAAAGTGGTAAATTGTAGTTAATTCTTGCATTCGCTAAGTAGTTTACAACAGAGTAAAATATTTATCTAAGAGCCAACAGGGATTGTTTGAAAACGATTATTCGAACATTATTTAATTGATGTAGGTAAATTATTATGTATTCGAATAATGTAATATAATATCCATTAGTTTTACCGTTGCTTGATACCATGATAATTTTGTAAATTTTCGCTTCATTCACGGGATTCAAAAATATTGTACAGTGGTTCACTGGAGATTCAATGCTGTTTTGTGACCGAAAATGTAAAATAGTCGGTGATGACATCATTATTTGTTATTAGGCTTGAGATATATTATTGTGTAGTGTCTTTATACAACTTATGAGAGTACCAAAACCATAATTACCTTGAAACTCTTTAACCCTTTGAACGCCAAGAACCACAAAAGTAGCCGTGTGTTGTAAATGTTGTAATCATCGAGTATGCTGTCAAATTAGCCGTCTTGCTGGTGGCTTATTTTCGTTGTTCATTAGTAGACATATTGGCGTGTATATAACATTTTGATGCGAGATCGAAGGCGTTTAAAAGGGTAACAGCATATTGAATTTTGTTCTTATTACCTTTTTATTGGCAGAATTTAAAACAAAAATCGTGCGTTCTTGCCTCCTCGCCGTTGTGTAGAGCAAAAAACTCTGTATTTAATAAAATTTACACAAAGTGGGTAAATAAATATGTATTTTATATACACCGCCAAGTAAAGGGTTAACCGTCTCGAATTCTATCTTCTGATCTAGTGCTTCCAAATATTCGAATACCTCATGCCGTATTATTCGAATACTGAAATCAGCAGAATATTCGGATTGGAAGCCCTAATCTGATCAAGAGATTTCATTCACTACAGCTACTTTTAAAACATTGTAATCTCGCATAAAATGCGTACTATCGCAGTCTTATATCACAGGAATTGCCTTTAGAGCAAATGATTACTGAAAAGTAAAATCATCAACCGAATGTGATGATAGATCTTGTTATAATTTATTATTAAAATTAAGTTGTTGTTGTATGTTAGTCTACAAAAAAATCCAGATATTTGATTAAATCTGATTCATGTCTGAATTTTTTGTCGTAGAATTTTACTTTAAGTTATTTTGTGCCTACACCTAATATATGTCTAAGAAAATATTAGGCGGTCTGTACGAGTCTTATGTTCACTTATGCACCAGGAGTTGCACTCGTACGGATGGCCGAATGTGATGATTTCGCAATATAAAATAACAAACTTCTGTTTTAATGTAGGAAAACATTGTGTACATGAGTCTTAATATATTTTCTGTCTGTGAATATTAATTTACCATCGTGTAAAGTAGTCTTTATAATTAAAAAAATAGGAACGATTGTCATAACGTACTGGTTGAAAAACAAAAGAAGAAAAAGGGTAGAGAAAGAATTGAAAAAGAAGGAAACGGATCGCTGAAGATTATATCTGTATTAATTTATTAAGGATATTAAATAAACATGTAAAATACTGCATAAATGGATTTGAATTTATCAAACATGTAACTGAGGGGTAGAAAAAAAATTTTAGTTGTATATAAGCGTGTGGGGTATTAATAGAAAGGTCTTTGAAAATGATATGAAGGTTTATAAATCTCATTTAAATTTAAGCAAATCGTTTTCGAGATATCGGCTCTCTAAGTCTGAAAAATGTGTCCCCCCCCATTATTTTTAAAACTACGCGATATAAAAATCTAAAAAAAATATATGTTATGCACATTAATAAACTCTATCAACGATTTTTAGTTTGATTAAATTATCTCTTATAGTTTTTGAGATAGGTTGATTTAACTGTATTTTTTTATTAATAAATTGATAATGGTACGGAACCCTTCGCGCGCGAGTCCGACTCGCACTTGGCCGGTTTTTTGAAGTTGTGTGTGCGATTTTTTTTGTTGATACCTCAGAACTTCCGACTACGTGAACAGTTTTTGATGATTATTTTTTTATTTGAAAGCTCATGCTTACCGATTGGTCCCGTTTTAATGCGGTCTAGTATATCCCATTCCCACCTCGTATGCCGACGGTTTATTTGGTCCAGTTCTTTTACGTTATACAGGATGGCCCATTCAAAGTCGTCAGTATGGGAAAGTCTGAAATTATAAGACATACGAAGAGTTGTTCTTAGGAACCATGTCACCGATTTTGATAAAAAGAAAAACTGCATTTATACATTTGAAAAAAAAAACCGGGTTCGATTCCCTAGCTGGGTACGCTAGGGACTCGAACCCGGTTGTTTTGAAAAAATAAACTTACACTATTTCTATTCAGATATCGTTTGTTTAGGTCTTAAGCAGTAAATGTCTCTAAGAAACATGATGTCTAAGGGAATGGAATTCATTGTTTTCACGTACTTAAATTTCTTTTACTAGGTGTTTATTGTGTAAATCTTAAGAAAAAAAGTTTTTTTTTTAATATTTATCTATGCAGTTTTCCTTAGTATTAAAATCGATGACATGGTTCCTAACAACAGATCTTCGTAAGTCTTATAGTTTCAGACTTTCCCATACGGACCGATTTGAATGGGCCACCCTGTAAACGACAATATTATTTTAAGACATTATTCTTAAAATTATCATGTTGTGTGGATATAGGCTCGCCTATTTTCTGCCAAAAGGCGAATGATCGTTTTACTATGTTTGCCTACGTCGTAAACATCTATGTTTATGAAACGACATGGCTGACCGAATTTCAACGTGGAAAAACAGAGCGTAGAGATTGAGAAACTATGCTGAATTGTTACTAGTCTTGTAAAGGTGCATTTAAACCAAACGAGCATTCGCTCATTCTATCCTCCCACTCTACGAAATCAACGAATTTCGACGACTCACATTTTGTGTAACAAACGAATTTCGTAGAGTGCGGGATAGAATGAGCGAATGCTCGTTTGGTCTAAATTCACCTTTATCGCTAGGCACTAAGGCACTAGTTCCACCAAAGGCGAGTAAGCTTTGAGCTATCGATTATTTTTGCGCCGAAGAAAATAACTAAAGATATATACTAATGTATTGGCCGTGTGGTGACGGCAGTAAAGGTGCGTTCAATCAAACTAAAAGAGCATTCGCTGTTCTAACCTCCCACTCTACGAAATTCGATCGGTACCCAAAACGTGATTGGTTGATTTCGTAGAACGGGCGCTAGAACAGCGAATGCTCTTTTGGTTTAAACGCAACTTAAGAATACATCTGTCACCGCCCCAATTCTTCCCGTGGGAAAGAGTTGAAGAGTCTCTGACCATTTATTTATTGAAGATGGCGATTATGGGCATTTACCTCCTAATTAATGCGTCCATGTGCATAGGCTAAGCAGAGGCCGTTCTCCAGCCGTGGACTGATATAGGCTGATGATGTATGTATGTATGTAAATAAGTAGCATAAGGGAAAAGGACGAAGCCCGTTGTGGATTACTTTATTGTTTTGTAGGAAATTACGATGCCTGTTGCTCATTTCTGTACCTATCTGACAAAGCCTTCATAGCGAATTTTAATTTGTGGAATAGATTTATTTTAATAATGCCTTCGCCGGGATTCGAACCCAGAACTTCGAGCTTCGTAGGCAGGGTCACTACCAACTAGGCTATGGAGGCTGACTAAATATATATATATTTGTTTATCACACGAAAATGTCAACCGAATGCTAATTGTAGCATTCTACGTGTATAAGTTTCATGACGAGGTACTGTGTTTCACTTTTGTATAGGTAGACCTAAGTGTGAGATATTACGACGTTATTTCAAAAGTAATAAGTGTAATAATATGTAATTCACATCATCTATCAAACAAGAATGATGGTATGTTTGGCCTTAGATTAAACATGACGCCCGCCCCTGAAAAGTAATGTATCAATGTATCGATGTTGCGTGGTAGATACACAATTTGTTATTATGTGTACTTTACCCAACATAATATATGTGACCGTTTTAGTCATCATCATCACCCTATGATAGTCCACTGCTGGACGTAGGCCTCTCCTTTTATTTTAATTATGCGTATGGACGCATTAGGATGTAAATGCCCATAATCGCCACGCTGGGCAAGCAGGTTGGCGATCGCAATAATGTGTCCACTATGATGACGCTGCTGCCCATCATCAATCTTTTTTCAAATAATGGTCAGTGACACTTCAATCCCATAGTCGACTCTTACGACACCCGCAGGAGGAGTTTTGTCCTTTACCATAAGGACGAAATTGGCTTGTACTTGTTATACGAAATAAATGTCTAAACGTTCGTAATTGTGAACAACGACGAAAATTGGGTGTTTTATTAAAACACGTTCACATTTATTGCTATGTAGATCTGGGAATCTTTACTGCCTCACAAGTGGCACAAAACATAATATTATATGAAAAAAACTAATTTCGTTACCTATAGGGAATCTGGGACAAGAAAATTAGATTCAAATGAAGCATTCTGCGGAATTAATTCCTAGCACGCTAGAAATTCTTTTTATACCTTCATGTGCCTTCATTTAGTCCTAAATTTGTTAAATTATACGAGTTCGCACGTTTCCAGTAAGTATTTGAGTTTACCTACCTTTGTAGAGCTAAGTAACTGTAAAATTTTCGGTTATTTTCGTTGGATTTAAAGAGCGTAAAATTCTTTTCTCAAACATGCAATGAAATGTTGTCATTATGTTCGTCATAATAGGCTTTAAAATATGACGTTGCAGGCGGATGACCTCAAGATAATAGTAAAGGATTTTCATACGAATTTAACGGCCTAGGCCGGTAAGTAATATTTTTTTTAAACATGGCGTCCGTTTTCATGAACAACTAAACAGCTAAATTCTGTTTTTTTATTTCCGTCTTTTTTATTTCATTGCAAATGTTTGAGAAAGGCACTATACATGCCTCGCCGTGAAATGGGCTTACCCATTATAAGCCAATCTTTCCCGGCGTCTGCAGTAATGTACTATTACATTCGCTACAACGCACACGCGTACGTGCGCATACTGCAAATGCATCCAGTGTGGCTTGCCCTTAACACTGTAATGCCACTATTATTGCAGAGTATGTCGAATCCAATATATTTTATATTGCATCAGTTGACACGTCTTGTGACCCGATACTCTCATTACTGGAGTTGAGAAGCCAAGGACTGTATTCTGACGGAAATATTTAATATCAATTCAGCCCACGTCATATAATTATAACTGAACAATACGAGTAGATCCGTTTAAACGGGTAACAAAGCTTTTTATTAATATTTTTTGGTTTCCTTATCTTGACAAAGACCAAGTTAATATTTAAGGCTTATGATCGTCCCATTTACACCATTATTACTTTTATCTTTATTCATAGAAATTGCAGACTGGTTAGGAAACAAAAGATACAACTTAATTAGTTACACAAAAAATGCAAGAAATATTAATTTAGCTTAGCCGCAGAAAAATAGTCTGTAAAATTTTACTGTGGACGCACTTTAGTCCCAATCTATTTATTATCGTCTACGTATATAAATAAAATTATATCAGTATCACTTCAGTGGCATCTCGTTTGTCGTGCCAAAACTTACTTTCGCACAGAGAGAACAACAACAGCAGACGATAAAAGACCAGACCATCATAACATTCATTCCATAACCTTTCTCGCAAAACTTTATAAGCATAATTATATTATACCTACTCACCATATTTAAAAATGGACTTCAACCGATTTCTCTAAGATCCATCATCAGACCCTGACTTTATGCCAACGGGACCATATTGAAGTCACACCGGCTTGATTTAAAAAAATTAAAATTCTCAGAGATATTCAGTTACATATGTACATACAAAAAAAAATCTGTCCAATTGAGAACGCCTTTTTTGTAGTCCGTTAAAAATTCTACATACAAAATTGTATTTTTTTCCTGTGCGAAATTGTATAATTATGCATAATTGTGGGGCGTAATGCCGCCAATTTGTATGAAACAGCTGATTTTTTTTTCGCGATTTCGACGTTGTCCCCATAGTAAAAGTTGGTGAGTATGACCTACACATTCACTACGTAGAATTTGAACGGTCGAAAAAAAACACCCTGTATATATACAGCGTGTTTTTCTTCATATCCTATAACTTTAAGGGAAGCTTATTTAGGTCAAATATAATTAATTTCTCTAAGAAACGAGTGTTTTAACTCTTACCGTTATTGAGTTATTAAAAAAATAAGTTTAATCACTGAACATGTGTATTGCAACCTTTATTACATTCTAATGTTACTTATTTTGACATGTGCCGTCAGTCACCTGAGATTAACTTTTATTTTATTCTTACCATTTCATTTATTATGTCTGAAAACAAAAAAAAAACATTTTTTATCGATTTTTCCAAAAGCCGATATACCAGACAACTTCTATTAATGGCCCAAGTAACCTGTCTAATTTATTGCAAATCGAAACGAACACCCTGTATATGTGCAGAGCGGTGCGGTAGCTGCAAACAGCATTTCTATCCATAAATTTCAATGTGCCAAAATTTTTATTCCTGGAATCAGAAATGCTATTTGCACCTATTTAATAAAATCGGTAAGCGCGAGCTGAGGAGTTACCATGACGTACTAATGCGATTCAGTTTAGGTTCAGGAAAAGGGACAGTGATATATGACTCGTATAGCCTTGTCCCTTTCTTTCGACCTAAACTGAATTTAGTACGTCTTGATAACCCCCCTGGACTTTTGCTATATGTTCATTGCTGTTACAGCTGCAATACATTTTGTGTAAATTCCTATTTTGCTTTTTACTCACTGACAGGCAGGCGAGCAGCGCAAAGAAAATGGTGTAGTCAAATCAAACATTTAAGGGCAAGTCACATCGGATGCTTCGTAGCTTATACAGGGTGGAAAGGGACGACGTTCCATCCCGCTACCGACCGAGTCTACCAACCATTACGATGAACTTTCAGTATGGGACCAACATCGAAAGCGTACATGGAAAATTTACTTTTCCATACTATTGAACTCTAACTAATCACTCACTTTGTATGAGGGGTTAATTTTTTTTTTTAATATTTCGATGTTGGTCCCATACTTAAAGTTCATCGTAATGGTTGGTAGAATCGGTCGGTAGCGGGATGGAACGTCGTCCCTTTCCACCCTGTATAACTGTCATATTAAGATGCATTCAGACCAAAAGAGCATTCGCTGTTCTATCCCCCGCTCTACGAAATCAACCAATCACGTTTGTGTAACGATCGAATTTCAGATTAGAGTGGGGGGTTAGAATAGCGAATGTTCGTTTGGTCTGAATCCACCTTTAGATGGCACACCGCTTGCTTGAAGCGGTGTGCCATCTACTATCACATTTCCAACGCTACAACGTGTACAACACGCACACGCACACGTCCCGCACACGCATCCGGTGTGGCTAAGCTTTTGAAGCGCAAAGCTGCAATGCCAAATATTTGATATGCCATTGCCAACCCAAGTTATACTGTTAACGCTAGGTCGTGTATACATATTTTTTCATCGGTCGACTAAGGCAAATACAAATACAAATAATTAATTGAAACGTAAACACATATGTCAAGCGCTATCCAGTGGGCTCTAAAGTAGGCTGAGCCTGTATCTTGGGACCCACACTGAGTCGGTTAACATTAGCAAGTACATACAGTATTTCACGTTACAAGCAGCAAGGCAAGACATGACATTAAATGTAACTAATTCACTTTTCTCTTAATTCAATGGCATTTTGAACATATTGCGAAAACACAAATCAAATTATTTATTAACTAAATATGTTGATTTGTACTTTTAATTTTTCTCCAGTAGTCACACTACTTAATACTAGGTATATAAATTATAAATATCAGGCATCAGCCGCGAAAGCTGAGTACGTGGGTTCAATCCCCACCTCGGACATAGGTGATCTTGGTCGTTTTTCTTTGGTATATGACATCTAATATTTATAATCAATGGCTTTTGTTAAAACATCGTACCAATCGTATGTTGCTTTTGAAAAATCTACTTGCCATCAGGCCAGTTGAATGGTTGTTTGCTATCGTCCTGGTTTAAAAAATCAAGCAACAACCGACCGGTACAGGCATCAGCCGCGAAAGATGAGTACGTGGGTTCGAATACTTCGAATGGTTCGATTCCCATCTCGGACGTTGGTGATCTTGGTCGATTTTTCTTTGGTATATGACATACAATATTTATAACGTTCTATACTCCAACAGTTGTATATTACAAAATAGATTAAAATAAATTATACAGAGTGTAAGTCTAATACGGGCGAAGCTTTTAACTGGTGTTAGTTTACGGTTTACGACGTAATAAGTACATTCAAATAACTTTTGCTTAAATTAAGAGCAACAAAATTTTCCACACAAAATAATTACGTACCTACATTGCTGCTCCGATAATCTTAAAAAAAATCTGTGGGGCCATAATTGAGAGTAATTTTAAAAAAACCTTGTGATCCATGATTATACTAATGAATCCCATGCCTGGTTTAATTGATCGCCCGTATTAGATTTACACACTGTATTTGGTCATAGTTACGACCTTACATGGTTTCGTTTTTCATACTTACGAAAACCTTAAAAAATGCAATTATAAAGTTTATTTTCTCAAAAATCGCTCAAATGGACATCCGAGAAGGAAGCCCCGGGGCCTGGCGACACTCCCGCGGGAACTTCCGCTGAAGCAGCAATACGATATCCAATTAAAAGTTATCAAAGGACTTACCATGTTTGCTCGCCCGTAATCTCGCAGATTAAATACCGCGGTATTTAATAAAGCAATATTGTTTTAATCACAGATGCTCCAGTTATTATAACTTTTGAAAGCCCATTCGAATGATTTATTAGACTTTATATTAGTTTCGCCTGTTATTATTTCACTGGATTTAATTAAATACTTTATTTTTGTTATTCTTTTAGAGAATATTTCAAAGTATAAACGTCTGACGAGACGAGCGCTCTCGACCGTAGCTGAATTTACACTGAATGCTTTACGACTCTACCGCTACTACAAACCGTATTAATTTGATATCACTGTGAAGACAGCGCAGGACGTTTTCATTTCCGCCTGAGGCTGGATATATAAAAGAGACTTCAGATAATAGAAGGTAATGGAATGAAAACATTGCTATGGAAACGTTTATGCGATACCAACGTATACAGCGGAAAGCAATGTTTTTCAAATCTAAGATAAGAACGAGCTTTCAGATAGTTCCAATGTGCGCATCAAATAAATATAAGGTGAGTAATTAATTGACGATGCTTGATTAATATAATATATTTAGATACAGTAAAAAAATATAACAAGCAAGAACAGCTAATTTGCTTCACATTTAGTGGGAAAACAAAAGCTATTATCGCAAAAATCTATATTGTAGTATGTATGTAAATATTGTTGTATATCTATATTGTTGTAATGTGTTTACATATTTAATTTTAAAAATAACGCAAATATTTTGGATACAATCACTAATTATGCGTGTTACCGATTTCCTGTTTTGGTACCATATTTTTTTATAATAAAAAGCACTAAATGATTTTTTTATTCAAGCATTTTGTAATTGGATGTAAACAGTTCAACATTATACTCCTACCTATCTATACCTATCAATTTAAAAATTATTTGTGGTTTTTATTTATTACGCTGCTGGGTAATGGCTGGACGCTATTCCAATTTCCACTTCATATGATTTGAAACTTTCCGTTTCTAAGGGCCTTATCACTGGAGATTTTCGAGTACGCAGCGAATTCGATAACTATGCACTCGCAGCTGAGCAGTCGCAGCCACATCGTACGTAAGTATTCAATCTTCCTGCGAGTATCTACCCAGCGAATTAGTTGCGCATTCTTCTTGTAAGTCCAAGAATATTAGAAAAATATATTTAGGTTCCACATCATTATATTTATTACACCTGTAGATACAGTCAGTATAAAAAGCAGGATCCATTGATGTGACAACTTTTCATACTAACTGTACAGGAAGCTTAGCCAAGTTGCCAATGCATGCCTAACCCTTATTAGTACCTAATGTATCGTAGTGTTCCCTATCTGTCACTCTTTCGTATTAGTGCGACAAAGACAGTTAACTGCCTTTCGTTTACGATTGACGATTAAGCATTAGCGATTGGCAACTTGTCTAAGCACCCAGCTATTTCAATATGTAGTCAGTAGGAAAACTAATTTTTCCACATGTCTCACGGGCATAATAGTATCTGTAATCTATCCGGTACTCCGATATGATCGATTATACGTCCGTATCAAAATATAAATACTTACATCTGTTTCCTTTGTGACCGTTACAATTTTTCCTAGGCACTAGATGTCAATAATACATGCCATTCTGAAAAAAACATAGGAACCAGTAATAAACAAAAGTAAAATTATCTTTAAGTTTTGCACAGGTTGAGTGGGTATAAGTAAAATTACATATACATATATCAGGATGCGTAGGTACGCATTTTGTCTATTGAAATATTTAAAATTGGCCGCTTAATATGAAATGCGTAAGAATGCGTACGCGTGCGAAAAGCTGGAGGCTGTCCCATAAATATTAAACGACCATTTTTCATAGACAAAATTCATACGCATGATGCTGACATTTAAGTGTGTCTTCACCCTATAATTACATACTTACCCTTACTCTACCGTACCTATATACTTTACAAAATTATTCTTTCCAACCGTCTTATCTCTGTAGATTTTATTTGACACGCGATCCAAAAACAATAACTCAAATTCAGCACTTATCTAAATATAGAAAACCTATTAAAACAGTCTTCATCCGAGAGTAAAATAATGCCAGCGGCGATTTTGTTTCTTAGCGAAAGTTTTACGCGTCTATTGTAATAATGTTTTGAATAAATTGTTTGCATTCCTTTGAAGGCATTTTAATTACGTTTTTAGCTTTTCCACAAACAGATTACGATATTCATTTTATAAGAGGCAGATGCGTGTGTGAACGGACTAAGAATATTAAAGAATGAGAAATAATTGAGCCAAGAAAAATCATGTAGGTACCTATGACCAGTGATTCAAATGTCGCGAGTTCGAGTTTTGACGAAGTCGCTGAGTTTTTAGTCTACTAACCTGCACGTGGACGTGAAAAAAAGATTCGAAAAACACTTTCAAATTGATTTTCCTACTTGAAACTAGGGAATGCAAACCAGTTTTGGAAAGTAAGGAAAAACCGGTTAATAACCGGTTATTCCGTAAACTCATACAAATAAAAACCGGTTTGCACGCCCTACTTGAAACTTCGCTAATATTAAAGGAAAAAAACGTTTTTAGCACTTCTTAAAATCCATCCCCCTAAAGGATAAAAATGGTGGTGAAAATTTGTAGGAAACATGAATAATTTTTCAGGTTGTAAACTTGAACTTCTTTATATGCTCATTATTGATATTAAACTAGAAAAGCGTATTTGGCTTTTTCTAAATTCATCCACTAAAAGGTTTGAAAAAGGGAATGGAAAATATTTACAAGGTGCGAATATTTTGTCAACAAAAAGTCTTTGTAATGATAAAAATTTCACAAATTTTGCATTTAAAAATAAAATAGGGTTGTAATTTTATATGAGATGATGAATAATTAATGTAAGGTGCAGACTTGATATTTCATTCTGAGGCTTATTGTTACAATACAAGAAAACTTAATTCGGTGGTTTCAAATTTAATCCTTTCAAACTTCGTCTGCGTGGAATTTGAAATTTTAATATTTTGGTAATTTTTCATCAGATCAGCTTTATTATGAATCTGATCAAGTTTTTTTTCAATATAATAAGTAATAATAAAAACTATACTTTATTCTTCCCTGCATATCTACCTACAACCCCAATTTCCTATACCTAAGTAATACATTAGTCGGATAAGATCGGACATAATTACGTCACTCGATTCCTAAACTATTATATAAAGTTCACCAATCGAGTCGCTGTTTTTTGTACGTAAATATTAACATAACAAACCCACCATGATGGAAATGGAACCATCGGTAGGCGAGTCCGACTTTCGATGACTGGTGTTGTTTTTCATGTAATATTTTGTGGTTTATTATACTCTTAAAGATGGCTTCGGAAATTCTCCGTAAATGCTGACTTTAGAAAAAAAACTTTCTTTTGGGACCCTTATTCTTTTTAAAACATGTATTCAATAATATTGTGAAACCCCACACTATAGAATTACAGAAAAATAACAAAATCATTACGATTAGAGGAGGCACCGAAAACAATTTTTTTTAATATATTTTATTCTACCACTTTATCGGCGTCATTCATATGTATGCCTATACCAACTTGCCAAGTTCTAGTACCTACCAACGGCCACTTGCTATGCTGCGGACAGACAGACGGACATAACTAAATTATAATTATAAGGATTCCTAATTTAATACGGAACCCAAGAATTTTAGGATTTGTCGACTTTTTGGCCATTCATTATTTTATCTGAAACTCATTTCAAAATTTTTACAATTTGATTTGATGGATAAGCAATAATAGATTTAAATAATCTTTCAGAAAGTTAAAAAAAAAAAATAAAGACGTTTTGACAAAGCCAACAGTTTATTTGTGTTGTTAGTAAAAGTTACAAAAAGCATCTATTTTCAGGCCAGCCGATTCAACCAAGCCGAATTAAGAATAGACTCGGCATTTCATACTTTTACGATGAAAGAATCTTGGGAAATAATAGAACAACTTCATATTGATTGGAGATTTTTTATATTGTTACAAAATAACAGCAATAAATAAATAATATAAAAAGCACAATACATTTTTGTATTTTATTCCTATACACATTGAGTAAATTTACCTAAACTGGTCTACCAAATAATGACATAATAGGTAAAGATATCATACACTTATGTCAAACATCAAATTATTTCTTGTCAGACATTAAGAGACTTGCTTGATAATCCGAATATTTTAATAGTATTCCTACCTACTTTTTTATGCCACAGCGATTACCTATTGTTATATTCACAATATTAAATTATATTTAACTTCTTGTGCTTTTCAAAGTCAGTTGAACAGTTCAGTTTTTGTTTTAAAAACTAAACTGCGTTTATGGCAACCTCATGGCATTATATTATTGTCAAAATATTAGTTAAAGCTTTCAGAATTACCTGCTACGTAAGTACATTCTTATCATAAGAATAAAACTATTGTAAATGTCCTTTTAGGCTATATATGTCGAGAACACTCAACAATATGGAATCTTTACCTAAATGAAAGCAATGTAATAAAATTAGGAATTCATTGAAGCTAGGTAAATCTTGCAATTGGTACAATTGGGTAATTGTACCTCAATTTAAATAACTCCCTCTAGTGCTTCTATATTAGTTTGATCATCGATACGCGTGATATAATTGCAAATTTAGTAGAATTACTATATATATGACCCGTATCGTTACAACAAAACTAGAGGCAGTTATTTGAAGATGCGTATTTGCAATAACCAAAGTTAAGGTTTTTAAATTATCTACATACATTGACATAGTTCCATGTTTCAAAGATTCCACTTAGTTGAGTAGGTAATCGTACACGATTAATCATTATGCTGATTACGATTAAGTTAATTTGGAATTGTGATGCAATTTAGAAGCAAGTTCATATTATTTCTAAATGGTGTTGCCAGTCGACGAACAACATTTTACTAAATTCAAACTATAGGAACCCAAACATCAGTTCAAGATCTTTTATGCGATCTGCAGCAGCCATTGACAAACGGCACTTGTTACCAACAAGGGTGCATTGCATAACAATTTACATTATTAGGTATACTCATATTATAGGCTTCCATGGTTTGATCATCCATCCATCCAAGTGAGCTTTTTTACTTCTTTTCTTCCTACAAGTTTCTAGTGGGTTTACGGAGCCCCAGTAAACATTTTACTGAAATCGTGAAACATCTAGTTATCGCAATTTGAGACAGAAAAGCTGCGGCCCTACCGCGAACATCGAAATCCGGAAATTTCGAAGATTTATCTCCCTCACTCTAATGACGTCTTCGTTGGAGTGACAGGGCAAAATCCTCGAAATTTACGAATTTCGATTTTCGCGGAAGTAGGCCTGGTGACTTCCTCGCACAACGCATCGGCATTGCGATACAGATACAGCTAGGAAATGCCGCCAGCATCATTGATGTAAATGACAAAGACCTGTTTTAGATTTAATTTCAGCTAAGTTTTACTACTAGGTAAAACTATGGTAATATAAACATTTTTTGTAAATAAATGAAGACAAAAAACTTCTTGTAATAAGAGTTGTAAATTGTTATGCAGCGCACCCCAACTCGTTTGTGAAATTAATTGGCAACGGCTTACTTACTCGTACATGAAGAAAGCTAAAGCTAACAATACAACACTAAGTTTTAATATTTCAAAGAATTGACAAACGTAAACTTTAATACATACGAAACACAAGAAAAGTTAGGTATGCAAAAGGCACAATTGAAATTTTCTTCTGAAATTAAAAGGATATAAACAAAAGAGAGACATAAATTAATGAAGAATCGTGAAAGGCGAACAATAAATTAAGAAAAGAAGCTTAATAGAACATGTCCTGCGAAAATAAGTTAAGTAGAAAAGGTCTTAGTTTAATCTATTAGTTATCGTCAATGTATAAATAAGAAGCTTATAAATAACAATAAATAAATCTTAAGGCACTGTTTTAGGTACCAAGATCACAATTTTATCATTTTACAATTATTTCCATGCATTTGGGTCACGCACAAAGTTAAAAACGAAGAGTATCTTGTTCTCAAAGGCTGGAAACTGTAGTTCAATTTGCAATTTTCATTCCGGCATAGCTATAGTGCTTTCAACTTTCAACATAAAAGATTTTTAGGTTTCCACGGCATGGAAAAGGCAAAGGCATGAAATTGAGGTCTACAGGGTACTTTCGTGAATTGACACTCTTAGAACTTAAATCTGTGTTTGTCCCTTCTATGTTAGCAAGCCAAACGAATAGAGGCATGGAATGTTTACTAACAAGAGACAGTCGGAAAATAGCATCATATTTAGCGTGGCGATTGACGGCGACCACACAGGTCCGCTTATTGCCGGAATCGCTAAAGAAATATAACTTTTGTCACCTTATCTCTAACTCCTTAACTCTAACTCGCTCACTTACATTTATCTGGTAAATACTTAAAAAGACATAAGCGCATACATTTAATTATTTCTGCATTGTGCAGAATAACAATACCGACACAATTTACAAATATTCAAAACTTTGAACTAAATAATACCTATGCGATCAACTTATGTCCCGAGACTACTTAATAAATTAATTCCTATCGGATACATATATAAATCGTTGTCGATCTTTATAGTCGTCATATTTACAGCGGATATTTACACTGGGTTATGTACATGTCCGAGCACGAGCACGTCCGGCGTGCGACGCGGTAAGTCTTTGCACTTTTAATGGTAGGAGTAAGATGAAGGGAGAACGAAATCTCCAAAATGGTAGAGGGCGCCAGCGTACCAATGGACGCCGTTTTGGTTTTCTTTAGTCCAGCCTGCCGTCCAGCGTAGCGGTGCCATGGCGGCATGCGCTAACGCATGGCTTTTCACTACAGCGTAGCACGACGCGAGCGCGTCGTCTACAATGATCGTTCCCGTGCGCGTGAGCGGCGCGTACACGCCACGCTTGAATACCGCTTTAGTGTGCGTTACGCGCGCCGGTCGCATGACGTCGGCTTTCCCTCGCGTCAGCAAGACGTCGCCGATGCGTACTTCGCCCGCGAACGCTGACCGCAACCCGTCCGCAGACGCCAGCATTAGCAGATGCGACGGCGTAGCTGTGATAGTTACGCCGTTATCCGCCGTCACTTCGATGAATCTTCGCGTTGCGTTCGGATCTCGATCGATGAAGTTTACGACCTGAAAACATAAGGAACAGATTAAAGTATGTTTCTTTCACATTGAAAAGAGTATCGACAATATTAGTCGAATAGCGTCACAGGAATACCGTAAATATGTAAATGATATTAATTATACGTGAGCATTGAAGTGTCACGTGTCTTAGCTTAGGTCCATAAATTCTCAGAAGCTTTATTCAGCCGAGAGACTGAATGCCTAATTTATAAAATTTCACAGCAATCGAGAGAATTAAATCATGTCTAAAATTTAATTAAGTACTTATTGATAACTTATTTGTGCAGAAAAAAATATCTTATTGAATAGCACTGGGAATTTTTCTAATACTTAAAGAAGTCCTAGACAGTGAAGTGACATGTACAGTCACCATAGATATATGTATGTATTACTTAGTTTATGTTCACACTGATATCTGAGCAAGCATCTATATCTATATATATCGTTCAAATATATTTGAGTCTAACTAATGGCGACTGTACTCACCTTATTTGTATAAATGTCAAATGCTGTAAGCGCCATTTCCAATATGACTCAAACGTTATCCGATTTCGATTTCTGAGTTACTAAATTAAGAGATAAGTATAGATACTGTTTCTTTTGATGTTTTTAACCTAACTGCATTTAAAAAAAAATACTGTAAGGGCAGCCATTTCCTTAACTATAAAATGGTGGTCTCAGTGAATAATTATATATCAAATAACACTTAGACCACAAATGTGTTTTTTTTTACACGTGTAATTCTGGCGTAATTAGTTACCTTATGTAGTTTTAACGGAATGACTTATTGTTGAAATATATTTCATTTTATCTCGATACTTAGACCTCATAAATATAAAACAAATTAGATAAATACAGGGTGTTTTTTTTCGACCGTTCAAATTCTACGTAGTGAATGTGTAGGTCATACTGACCAACTTTTACTATGGGGACAAAGTCGAAATCGCGAAAAAAAAATCAGCTGTTTCATACATTTCGGCCGGCGTAATGCCGCCAATTTGTATGAAACAGCTGTTTTTTTTTTCGCGATTTCGACTTTGTCCCCATAGTAAAAGTGGGTGAGTATGACCTACACATTCACTACGTAGAATTTGAACGGTCGAAAAAAAAACACCCTGTATAATTGCATTGCAGTAGGATAAGTTACAACATACTTAACACCTAATTCTTCAACGCGTTTTTAAACTCTCCTGAAAAATCGTCATTTGGCGGTTACACTAACGAAATAGAATGCTTAGTAAGGTTATAAACGCACAGACACCACATAATATGTGAAAAAACTACATGTCTATGTTATTTTTATAAATATCCCTTCACTTGTTGTCCCTTGAACGATTGCAAGCAGTTTTGACGCCGTTTCTGTAGTATGATTCCAACATGCAGGCTTTGATTGAAACCGAGCAATGAGATACAGATTATTAAAAAAATTAAGCATTATTTAAAAAAAAAACTATAATTTCAAAGTCATCTACTTGAAAACGACTGCTGGCAATGCACATTAAATTAATAAATAAATATCTTGGGAAATCTTACACCAATCGACCCAGTCCCACGATATGCTCAATTAAGGCTTGTGATGTGGGTACCAGGCGACGACGCTATATATAATAGATAGATACATCAGTATCTATACTTATACATACAGCCACGACCAAGGAACAAATATTCAAAGTTCGAATCTACTAAATAGGAACCTCCAGCTTCATAGGCAGTTACTACCAACTAGATTACGGAGTCTGACCCATTTTCATAAAAACCTGGATGATAATTGCAGCTTACCTCAGAATACACCATCTTGCCGTTGTCATCGGCTGCTAGCACTTGCTCCCCTATCCGCAGCGCGTCGATGTCGCGGGGGCCGTCCGGCGTGTGCACCACTGCACCGCCGGGGAAGCAACCCGCACCCATGCCGCTCGACGATTCTGAAATGAGATGGTTTTATTGTTAGATATAGTAATAGTACATTACGACAAGTGCGAAAAGCATGAAATTCGATACGAGTTTGGCGATGTTTTAAAACACGACCGACAGGGAGTGTTTTAAATCGACACGAGTTACGAATTTCGTTTTTGCACGTGTCTCGTACGACGTTTTTTAGAGCAGATGGCCCTCCGAAGTTTTGGACCTGACGTAAAATAACACACTTCTCGCACTAGAGCCTAAAAAAGTCACCATCTGTACCTACTAAAAAAACTGTTTTAACCTTGTGTAATCTAGTAGGTACCTATGTATTTTCAAAATAATTTTGACCCTTCTGAAACTTACAAAAACGTCCTCGGGAATCTATTCTGACTCCCAAAACCTCACGGACAACGGGAATACATTTTTTTTCTCCACCTTGTATACAATATGGTACTTAAGAGAAGAAATCATGACTTTATGACCGACAGATCGAATAATCGATCTACCTAAATAAATACCGGTATATATGTATAATTACTTTGCATGTGAATGTTGATAACTCTTATGTAGTTTCTTCGTATCTACAACAATAAATAAGTATAGCAAACATTTTTTATAAAGGATGTATGAATTTAAATTAAACTGGGTAACGAAAGCTGTATGTGCCTACCTATTCAGTCTAGAACCAGCCAGTTTAATTTTGTCTTAATATTTTTTACAGTCTTTAGATCTTTAATACATTATAAATTGATATTCGACGTGGCTTATTCAATTTCACGCCAACCATAAAGCATTAATATGAAACGAGCATGCATCGGGTTCGCGTGTTCGGTACGCTGCGCGAGTAAAAGCAATAAAATAAACTCGCGAACATAAAATCGTGCGGAGGACGATAGTAAATTAGCCTGGAGCAGTCATATCCCTTTAAGGAATAATGCGCTGGTAATTAAAATCCGATAAGATGCGAAACAAAGCGAATGTGACCGAACAGGCTATCGCAGGCGCAGGTAACCAGCCTCTCTTGTTACCGCGCTCTTCCCACGGAATTCCAGCGAATCCCCTAATCGCTAACACAAATTTCAAAATTCAATCCTTTTTGCTAAATCTTTTTACCATTGTACTTAACTAAAAAAGTTTACCTAGCCCAGGTTAACTCCGTTAACATATTTGTTTACTAATAGTATTTACCTAAATCTTTATCCAGCTTAAACTGTACCTGGCCGTAATCTGTCCCGAGGTTTGCAAAAATTGTTTACGTGAAACTAAATGGTATTGTAAAGATTAGGAAAGCGTTCGTAAGCTGCCGCATTCGCACGGGCTACTAAGCAGTAGACCAAAGCCACGGGAAAAGGTATAAGCGCTAAAGAAATTGAATGGAAGTTGGTTGGTTATTACGCGGCAAAATTACAGAGGGCGGGCAATTACATGGGCAGATAAACAAGAAGAAACCAAAACGTCACTGCGTGGAAAAGCCGGTGTTCGCGTGAGCTCGTTAAAATTTGATTTCTTGTGTAACCGAGCGATAAATCCAGACGATCTCTGTACAAAGCCTCCCCTCCGGACGCGTTACACAATAACCGCACAAATTAGATTTCGTTCAAAGTCAAGCGCTCATTGTCGATATTTGTTTGTTGTTCGACGCATCATACGAATCATTGAATAGGCGTCGGCCACCTTTGCGCTTTTTTGTGGAATGCAATTCATCTTGCGGATAATATATTAACAGACATCGCGAAAGAACTTGGTACTAGCTAGATGTGGGCAAAAAATGTGTAATATTGACCATTGTTACAATTTTATAACCTAAGTTGCGGTTTGTTGTGAATATCTAATATCTATATGGATACTGGCAAACACAAAAGTCGGATTTATGATTAAAATAATACAATTCGTACGGACCTCAACCTTTACATATTTCTTGCAAATTGTGACGTAGCGGTAGGTCTACTATCTACTATGGGAAAATAAGAAAATTGCTATGTTGATGCTGAAATATTCCGTTTATGTGCTCGAATGCCATACAAATTAGTTCTCAGTATAATGTACAGATATGTACAAAATTTAATGGTATGTTATAAGAATTTTTAATATTTATAATCCTATAATATTCTTTATTATATTTCGAAAAAAAACTGTTAGCATTTTTGTGTCGTAAATAGCAAATTTTCTAGATATTTAACTACACTTTCTCATAAAAATTACCACAAGAAATCAACCCAAATATGTATTGTATTAAATTAATGGGTATATCTGACTTAGCTAATTATTGTTTAGTTAATATATAGAGGAACAGAAAAATTATGTTAATACATACATACCTAGGTACAGTTTTATTTTAGGTACCTAATAATAAAATGAATGAATGATATGAATGTTGGTTCGAATACAAAATCCGTTTACGTGAACCGGAGTGAGGTGAGCCGCGTTTGACGGCTACTGATGGGCGATAAGAATTTGGTTCAACGGTCCGAGAAGGTTACGCATTACAAGATAACACCAAAATAAAGCCGCAACTTGTCTATTCGTTACTAGTTTTGAAATCCAATTACTCATAACATACACGAATAGTCTGTGCTGTTTGCCTAATTAATTACCTACTAAAAGATGAGGTTATGCTTTGCTGGCAAAATCATTGTTTACAGAATCGATTTATACCTTTATTCAACGGAACAACTCCAAGTACCTACAAAAGTGAAGTAGAAAAATACTTAACAAAAGTATGTAATTTGACAAGGCGTTATTAATGGTAATTAAATTGAACAATGAAATCAATTTGATTGTACAGTCAAAGACAAAATAAAGTGTACACAAAAATGATCTAAAATATGTCCCAGTGCATTTTAATTCTGTGTAATAAGAACATCGTAACATAATTATTTATGAGCTATTTCGATACTTATTTTTGCACTTGACTATAAGAGCTATTTTAGTAACTTTTTATCCCAATTATGACGCCAATTTTTTATCTCTCGTCTGAGTTACAGCCAAAATCACTTCTCTTGCCGTTAATTCAACTATAAAATTAGACCTTCAAGGTCACAAGTTTTAACAGCACATTTTCAGGCACAAGCATGCATATAGTTAATCAAAAAAATCACCTTTTTTATTACGTCATCTATTTATAATATTTTCCCATATCATTGTCATCCTGCGACGGGTAACGTCATGCCCGAAACGTCACGACAATATTAAACGTAACTTCGCGATTAAGACCATCCTTAAAATATGAGTGATAATCGTGTAATTATATTTTCCCACATTCCATTTCCATAACCTATCGCGTCCATAAGCGTGAACAGAGTTTAGAAGATGTGCCGATAAGTGGCGCCCCCCCCCGCGGGGCGGCGCGGGCGCAGCGACTGGCCGCCGTGACCCCGCCCCGCGAGACCACCGGGAGAGCGGGCGGACCTTCCGCACGTGACAGTCTACGTGCGCAGTTGGTAATTGGGTGGGTACTTTTAAGACCCTAAGAGTATGTGATTGACAGATACTTCTATAGTGATATGGATTCGATCAGGTTTATTTTTAGAATTTGCATGAATTGTGATTATTGAGCATCCGATATTTCGGCACTGTACTAAGTGTCATGTTCACGGATGCTCAATAATCATAATTTACATGGTAATTATCCCGTTTTAAGTCATACTTATAATGTAAACGGCCATGTTAGCTTAAAAACTTATAATTTGCATGTTGGGAAAGTAAGCGAAATTGTTATCAAAATAAAAAGGTACCTAGGTTACTCATTGTATTAGTCGTGTGAAAATCCAAGATTAGTAAATAAAATACTAAGGGCCTGTTTCTCCATCCATTTGTCAGATAAATGTTAGCTGTTCTTTGATTTGTATATCTGGGGAAAAGGATAATAATACTTTTATCTGATTGTCTAAATATTTAATGAAATAATTGAGCCAAATAGCGAATAATGTAGTTACATAAATTACTGTAAACATTTGTGTGAGTATAATTAAACAAAATATATATTTCGGTACCCCAAAATGCTGAATAGTCATATCCATATAATTTAACCACTGAAAGATTCTTTAAACCTGCCAGCAACTTACGATTTTAATACTAATTGCTTAAAACCGATACACAATTACTCATATGCGTAACTGTTAACTAAAATGCTCGGCTGTCGCGAGGAGGAACCACGTTATTACATGAATCATAAATTCATACGTAATTTTCTGCCCACTTCAACCCGCGTTGTGGCGTTAAACGAGCCTTGCTGAAATATGCATTTAAATATAAGACATATGGAGCCCAGGTGCCTTAAAGTAACCTATTTAAAACCTTAATTTAATTTAATAATTAAATTCACTAACGGATATACACGGTGGAATTTAATCGGTGAACAGGAACCCATTTTTCTAACTCAGTAATCGATGGCGGTCACGTTTATGTAGTACTTAAGTGGAACCAAGTTTTTTTTTAGCATAAATTTTTTTTATGTTGAAATTAAAATTTATTGAAATTAAAGTTTAATACCTCTTTTCAAACTATCAGCCATAGAAACTTAAAACATAAATGAGCAATAACCACTCACATGCTTTAATTTTTGCGATAGACTCTATTCCTATGTAAAATAAGAGCGATGCATGGCTGATAGTTTGAAAAGAGGTATTAAACTTTTCAGACTAAACCATTAGTAGGGTGACAATAAATTTTAATTAAAGTTTAATTTCAACATAAAAATTTGTTATGCTAAAAAAAAATCTTGGTTCCACTTAAGTACTACATAAACGTGACCGCCATCAATTACTGAATTAGAAAAATGGGTTCCTGTTCACCGATTAAATTCCACCGTGTAAATAAACACAAAACTTAAATCAGTCACTTTACATAATAAGTATTCAAAAGATATTTCTCATTCAAAAGTTATAAGTTATACCCACCCGTATGGAAGATTACCTAAAGCAATTTTCAGAAAAGCATAAAATAATCGAACCTCAGTAATTATTGTTATGAAGGTGTAGATCACATGATGTGAAATTTCGATTTGAGTAAATTAACAGGTTATCCATATACTGTATACCTATACTAGATAGTTACTACAATTACCAATATCCAAATCAAATATTAGTAGGTAACATACAGGTCATAATGACCAATGTCATAAAAAATAGCGAAAGCATAAAGATCTCAAAAATCAACTAGGTAATCATACCTAATGATAATAATATTTCACAAAACACAGCATAAAACTACGCAAGCCTCATTATATCAATAGTATTGAATTACTATAAATATTCTATTAACTCATTCCATCCGATTAAATCTGATGATTCATCGATGTCGATGCAACTTGTGAACGGCAAAATGTTAAGTATGATAACCGACGACTTTCCAATACAATATGCAAACGCGTGTCACCTCTATCATAAGTTGTGAGATATTGCACCGAGACCTCATTATAACTTTATATCGAATAGATAGTGACTTAAAATATGAAGAGGCTGCGTATAAAATAACGATAAATTGATATTACTTGTTAGAGACTGCTGCTTGTAGGGGCTACCACGAATCACTTTTATTCGATCGTGTATTTGCCTCTTTCGCTCTTGCATATTCGAGCAAAAGAGACAAATAATCGAATTTTCGATTTATGCTGCTCCGGGCCTGAACGTTACCATGTGTTTATTTAAATTAAAGTCTCTCTTACACCGTAATGTACAGTCAAAGGTAAAATGAGGTGTATAATATACAATTGCTGAAAAATATGTCCCAGTACACTTTAATTCTGTGTAATAAGAGACTTAAAAAATATTTTTGCATTCAAAATCTTGCCAGGGCATAGATGTTTGTTCTCAACTTATGGGTGTTTCTTTACATCCATGTTCAAAAATACTACTATGTAAATAAATTTATATATTAGATGTCATATACCAAAGTAATACCACCACTCCAGCTGGAGTGTCCCAATGGTTTAGGTATCAGCCGCAAAAGCGCCGGCGTTGGTAAACTTCGGTATTTTTTCTTTAGTATATGACATCTAATATTTAAATACTATTTTTATTTATTGTGAACCTATGGTATGGGCAGTGTTATGCAAACTTAAACTCGCTGGTCGCAGATTTAAAGCCACTTTTGTTTTCCGTAGGCACCTACACGACGCCTAGTTGTCCGAGCCGCATCTGAATTAGCATAGCAGATAGTTTCAAACTCGAGTTCAATGTCGAGGTCATGTTAGAATCGTTCTTTGTTCGTTTTTTAGCACTATAGGCGTTTATAAGTCACTATTTTTGTCGGAAATTAATACACAATTAATTGTAGAGGTTAAATCATATTTAAAGGAGGTTAAGTCGTATTGTAAAGGAGGTTTAATCGTATTTTTCTCAAACCGTATATTAGATATTTGAATTCAGAAATGGAACGATATAAGAAAGTAAGTATTTAATTAGAGTAGATTTAACAAGCGATGAAGACTCTAACCTTTCTAATAATTTCGTTAAATTACAACGGATCAATCCTGTAGGCATAGCACATGATTGGAGACAGTATGTCGCAGCGAGATAAACTATCCGTCCCTCTGTTATTAATATAGTTAGTAAAAGACGGGAATCGTGTGGTAAGCCTACTGTTCTGTTGCTTATCGAGAGAAAGTTAAGTACCTAGTATAAAACTACTGAATAATATAATCACTACCTTTAAGTACGAAGAGTTTCATCAATTTGCCCAACATATCGTCGTCAAATTCTGATATAATGAGAAAGATAGGTACTATGAGATGCATGAATTATGATGACACACGATAAGATAACTGAAAACGGTAATGACTCGAGAATCTCCTTAAATTATAAAAACCAACAAATCGAAACGTGCATGAGCCTTGAAAATTCTTCACACTAGCCGTTACTTCCACCTAGCCTATTGGAGCCTTTAGGAGCCTTTAGGTATGAAGAGTTCCATCAATTTCCCCAACATTATCGTCGTCAAATTCTGATATAATGAGAAAGAAGTAGGTACTATTATCGTTGATTATAAATGCACCGAGTCGAGAATCTCCTTGAATAAAAAACCAACGTGAATGAACCTTAAAAATCCTTGACACTAGCCGTTACGTGGACCTGTGGGAACCTGCGGACCGCAGCCTCCGGGATGTGGCGCGCGGGTGTCGCCTTTCGCACGCACGCCGACCGCCAGCTTCCTAATACGTAATCTACACTGCATTCTTACTTTCAAATACCTCAAGTCTCTATAATAAATAAATAAATATCTTGCGATATGAAATAAAACTATGAAAACGGATAAACTCGCGTATTTTAACCCTGTAAAGACCACGAACCCTGTAAAGTGTTCGAAACGTCGGAATGAAGTTAAAATTAGTTAATATACGCGAGTTTATCCGTTTTCATAGTTTTATTTCATGTGTAATCCTCGCGGTAACCGAAGAAAATATTATCTTGGGATATCTTACACAAATCAACCTAGTCTCACGGTAAGCTCAAATAAGGCTTGCGATGTGGGTACCAAGCGACGATATACATATTAGATAGATACATACGAATACTTAAATACATAGCCATGACCAAGGAAGAAATATTTGTCAAATAATGCCCTCGCCGGGATTCGAACCCAGAACCTCCAGCTTCGTAGGCAGGGTCACTACCAACTATTATAACAGGTACAGGTATTTGTGATAGATACATACACAAATAATGAACTACAAAAAACGTGTAATACAAAATAATATTAAATCATATGTCGTAAACAAAATAAAATAAAAAGGTTTTAAAGTGGAAAATGTGAATAAAATAGTATACAAACATTACGATTCAAGTGCGAAAAAGATGAAGTTAGAATCAAGTGGCGATAAAAATGTACACGAGCAACGAATTTTCGCGCGTGTATCGTTAGACGTTTTTCAGTACAGAATAGCCCTGCGAAGTGTCACCCTGACAAAAAATGTATTCACATCTAGTACGCAAAAAAAGCATCATCTGCTCCCTTCAACCTAGTCGGTATTTTTTTAATTTATCGCCACTCGTTACGATTTTTTTTCGCATTAGTACCGTAATGTACTAACATGTAGGGCGTGGTAACTGAAAGTGAGTTGAGTAAAATGTACCATAAGACACAACATTCTTACTCTCTTATTACACAAACTGAAGGTGCACTGGGACATACATCTGAGCATTTTATGTACACCTTATTTTGCATTTGACTGTATTTAATGCTATGAATATTTTTTTGTTTCGTTTTAGATTAGTAAATCTAGAATATTAATATAAGTTTTCACGTTCCCAAATATATGTTTACGTTAATACTAATAAATGTCAATAATTTTAACTAAAAATGTAAGTATACTCAAGGTTCATGGTTTTAAGTTCGTAATAAAACCAAGGTTGTGTTCTAAAAGTGCGTGATTACTTAATGCAATATAAGTTTTCTATTAAAATACTGAAACTACAAATTCAAAGTAACTAAATAAATAAAAATAAATAAATATCTTGGGACATCTTACACAAATCGACCTAGTCCCACGGTAAGCTCAATTAATGCTTGTGATGTGGGTATCAGGCGACGATATATATAATAGATAGATAAATATAGATACTTAAATACATACACAGCCACGACCAAGGAACTAATATTCAGGGTCACTAGTTCACTACCAACTAGGCTACGGAGGCTGACAAACTAAACTAAGATAAACTAAATGGTTATCGAGCATCTCGATGCGCAAGAGTGTTCCTTAGTTAAGGGCACCATATAAACGTCATTCGCCGTAACCTCATAACCGGTTGGAATACGGTTACCGGCATTCCACGATTTAAATATCCTAACGTGTTCTGGATTCAAAATTAATGAAACTCAAAATCGTTATGGTACTTCAGTTGTTCGTATCGTTTCGGAAAAGTTTAGGTGCAGTTTTGTTTTACAGAATTAGTAGCTTGCTAATTCCAGCAGATTGAAGAATTGGTGATTAATGTAACATTATTTACCAATTCTTTTGTATGTTCTTATATTAATTAAGTGAAGTTTATTAGGGTCCACATATAAGGCTAGGCTAGACATACGGAAACTATACTCTGATTTATTAATTTAAAAACACATGAATGAATTGGTTACTGTTGTTAGTCTTGTGGATTTATCCAGGTTATACCTAGGGCTTGCTTGTCAAATGTTTGTAACATATAATAGGTATAAGTGGAAGCTATTGTAACGTCATTATTTTAAATAAGGATATCCGCTTTAATTTAAAAACTTCAAAAAAGGAGGATATTCTCAATTCGACTGTTTTTTTATGTGTTACTCGATATTTCCGAGAATCGTGAACCGATACTGATATGTTTTTTAAATCGAACTTTTTTAACCGCAAGATGGTACCATACCAACCCCCTTTGGCACCAAGTTGGGATCTGATGATGGGATCTGGGAGAAATTGGTTTAAGTCGGTTTTTTTTTTATTTTGGTGATTATTACTAGTAATATTTCATAATAATTTACAATTACAACAAATATTACAGACTGAATTTTTTTTTTCTTTTTATCTCACTATAAATCGCATGCTTGTAATATTACTTGTAATTTATTAATTATTATACAATTTGTTTAACAATTAGGGCCTGAATCCTTGTTCAATAGTTAAACAATGCCAATTTGTTATATAATAAACCCTTGATAGACCGATGCACCTGAAAATATATCGTAAATATTCACAGCGATAAAATTTGGGTTTTAAGATAAAATCGATAATCGCTAAAATACGATTGAACAATACCGCTATAAAAATATACGTAATGCACATTGACGCAAACTAAAGACCTTACTGCGGCTGCATGTGTTTATTTAAGGTCTGAATAGCCTTTATTTATTGAAGGATCGACCTTAAATGACGTTAAAAGATACTAATGTCACCTGTTAAAGTAATTCGATTCAAATTATTCAAATTTGTTTTATTTTGCCTGAATCACTGGTGCAACGTGCACTTTAAAACTCGTCTGTTAATCGGTACAAGAATGTCAAGTAAATGTCATTAGAGCAATGATAACTTGCGGCAAAAAATAGTATAAAGGCACATTATGTTCATAATTGAATTGAAAGTCAAGAGTGACAAATGTATTCAAATGTTATGCAACTTTCAGGGATCATTTTGATTGTTGGTCTAACAATGAATCAATTTGACGTTCTTGCATACTGTTACATGTTTATAAAGGTGACATTACTATCTGAAGCAAGTGTATAGTCACGTCATGTCTAATAATAAGAACAGAAAAGGTTGAAAATTGGTAGCGTATTTAATTTTAGTAATTTTACGATATTTTTATTGGTTAATTCCAACAAATTTTACTATGCCTACCTTTTTTTTGTTGTAAAGTTGGTAAATAATAGTAAATACTGTTAAAATCATTCTAGTTTAATTATATTTTATATCACGATACTCATTTTATTCTATAGGTGTTCAAAAAAAACACTAAGTAGTAGAGCATTTCTTAAAAAGTTGTACTCAATTAAGAAATATTAAATTTCCCATTTTGTTAATTTTATATGATTGTGACTATCGATAATAATTAGTTACGTCTATTATTTTACCTAAGATAATCCACAGGCTACTAAACCTAAATTGTAAATAAATAAAAAATAATAAAATTTTGTGTCATAAAAGTAACAAAGTAGGAAAACGGTAACTCGCGCTATGATTAATTTTAAACTATCGTGATTATATTTACTGAGCCCAGTGCTTGATATTGGAGACTTAGACTCTCAAAATAATCACTTTGTACTATATTATACACACTTTGTATATTCCTGCGACCATTATATAACATGGATGTCTAACGCCAGCTCAAAAATACCCCCAAAAGCAATTGTTCAATTGTGCCAAAATGGGCAGGACATAGAGCTTTTCTTAACATCGCGCATAATAATTATATTTCGGCGCAACATCTTTGACAAATGTTGATAAAATGTAGGCAATCAAAACTTTGATGGACCAATCACAACTATTTTAAAGAGGCGGATTAAGTTTTTATAGGTTGATATTGAAATTCATTACCGTGATGCATTGAAGAGGGGGTGACACTTGTCAGCTAAAATTCAGGACCGTTTTTGAAAGGCAATTTAGCATGGCGTGCGGCTTCCATGTTTTATTTGTTCGTAGGTATATTCATTTTAGGTCAGCTATCACCAAACATGTCAAACAGCTAGTGCAACTAATGACGATCGTCCTTGAGCGTCGTCGTGACTCGTGACCCGCCGGTCACGCCCCGTTTGTCGTCTTTACTGACCACCATGTCTTCTCGGAACTTAACTTCGAAAATATTATATTTCGAGCATGTCTCTGTCAGTTTAATGAAGGCGTCATCGGTGTGAAAGAGACAAATCCTGGAAATTTATGATTAAATTCGGGAGGATCTTTGTTTATTACTTTTAGGCAAAGTAAGTATGTTTTCCGGGGGAGTCAGTAGGCGGTTCAAAAGGAGTGTGCATGATTCAAAAAGATTGGCAACGAGCATGTAGCAACCCTGGATGCTACATACTAATAATGCTTGCAAACAAACGTAAGTACGTATAAAAGAAAAACATATTTATATATTTTCTGGCCTAAGTACTATTAACTGTTCATGTACAGTCAAGGGTAAAAATATCTAAACACTTTTTTACTTAAGGCCAGTGTATAAGGTTTAAAATTGTATATCTTATATTTTTGCCCCTGACTGTACATAAGTTTTTATTCTGATAAAGATATAACTGGAACCATTGTTAAAATCCATGATAGGAATCTATGTCATGTGTTAGTAGGTTTCTAACCAACTATAATTAGGTATGATTAGATGCATTCAATAACATACTGAACATAATTTGAAATATGCTTCAGTAAAGTTAATTTGGCAGGTTCAAAGAGTGACTCAAAAAGTTTGTGCGCTAATGCCGTTTTCCTATTTTGTTACCAACTTTTTAATGATAAAAAATTCATTATTAATTGTTTATTTACAATTAAAGATTTAAGGTTTTAGGGATTGTGGACTTCCTTAATTATGCGAAACAATACACAAATATTGAAACAAAATAATCGTAACAAAAAAGGAAAAATATACTGACATTTAAAGATCTGTCTTAAATGTGTATAATTTTTTTGAGAACTGCTTATGTAGAATATGTAGGTATTCAATTTGGACTCTCATAATATCGTATTGTAATGTACCTACGTAAAAAACTCAATACTGCTAGATTTGTGAGTATTTAATGTACCTGGCTCCCAAATTTACATTTTATTTTGGCTAAACGACGTTGTTACCTTCTAGTCTGAATAAATTTAAAACTGAGACCGTTTATGAGATTATATTTTTTACAATTTAGGCGGCATAAATAGATTAGCGGCCTTTGTAATTTTGTCCGTAGTGGCCCTGCCTGCTGAGCTAGAGATCCAGGGTTTGAATCCCTGCTCTCGCAGTGTGTTTGTGCGTTTATCAGAAATATTTGTTCCTCAATCATATCTATTATATAATTATATTATATTGTCGCTTAGTACACTCATTGAAAGAGGCCTTGAAAGACTACCGATGACTACGTCGATGATACAGTGTGTTACCATCATCCAGCGGCCCTACCGCGAAATACGAAATTCGTTAATTTCGAGGATTTGTCTCGCTCACTCTAATGACGCCTTCGTTTGAGTGACAGAGAAAAATCTTCGAAATTTACGAATTTAGATTTTCGCGGTAGTAGGCCAGGCTTCTTTTAAAACCGAGCAATGAGATGCAGATTCTTAATCAAACCCTGCGTATATTTTAATGAAGGACTCAATATTTAATATTATTAAACATTGTAAGAAAAATTGAGTGAGAAGATATTAAATTGGGTGCTTCAAAATGAATCGTTAATATTGTTTGACAATGACAGATATAGCAGCCACTCGAAATGTTTGACAACTAAGCAACACACGGCTTACATTGATCGTTCGAAAGAAATAAAATTAATTGCACAGTTAATATAAATATTTGTTAGCCGTTAATACTTGAAAATGATTGCTAGTAATGCGTTTTATTGCTCATTTTCTTAAAAGCCCGGGTCATGGTAGCACTTTGTATAGCAATGTCGCATGATAATTGTTTTATTGATTTAGAGATAAAAACGTATATAACATTGAACATGATTAATGTTAAACCGCAAAAATAAAACTTATCTATTAAAACTTGAAATAGAAATCTAATAATATGTAAAACTAAGATTAAATAAAAATGGCCTATTTATATAGAACCTACTCAAAGAAGGCGGCGCAATGGTGCCCATTACGCTCGCTGGGTTACCGCGTTGTATTGCGATGGACAACCTCTGCACCAGGAAAGATCCGGATCGGGGGTCAAGGCCTCTTTCTTGGAGGCGGCGTCCCAAGATAGATGTTAATCTAGCATTTTATGATAGAAACTCTTCATATCCTGATATTTCTAGTTTTTGTGCCTACTTGTTTACGTAAACTCGTTTTTCTGAGTAGAAAACTCATGTCCTAACCATGCCTAGGGCGTTATACATGCCTGTATTCAAGTCTATTAAAGGGCATATTGTGACATGATTACGATAGTAGTGTCACGGATATTAGAGTCACTTGGTGTTAAGGTAAGTAATAGTACGCAATCTCATACATTTCAGTCTAAAGGTGCATGCAGACCAAACGAACATTCGCTATTCTATCCCCCACTCTACGAAATCAACGAATCACGTTTCGTGTAACGATCGAATTTCGTAGAGTAGGGGGTTAGAATAACGAATGCTCGTTTGGTCTGAATGCACCTTAAATGTAGGTATGTGATTGCGTACACTTGCGTACGTTTACCATATGACTAACATTAAATTAAACAAAAAAATATTTGATCGTTTGTGTTCTGACTGTCACCCCAACTCTTCCCGTGAATATCGTAAGAGTCGACTAACGGATTGAAGTGTGACTGAGTATTCATTTATTGCAAATGATGGGCAGCAGCATCATCATAATGGGCATCAGGGATCTGATACCGGTATTTCCTCCATACAAGAACGGTTCTTTTTTCGTTCTTTGGTATACAAATTCTTTGTTAATGGAGTCATTAAAAATACGATCTTGTTCACTACATAAAATATTGAGTACTACATAAAGAGTATAAACCAATCTTCTACGAACAAATAAAACAGAAGCCGTACTAATTTGCCTTTCAAAAACGGTCCTGAATTTTAGGTGACAAAAGTCACCCCCTCTTTAATGCATCTCGGCAATGAATTTCAATGTCAACCTATAAAAACTTAAACCGAGATTTAAAAATAGTTGTGATTGGTCCATCAAAGTTTTGATTGGCTATATTCTATAAGCATTTGTCAAAGGTGTTGCGCCGAAATATGCGCGGTTTTTAGAAAAGCGGCATGTCGTGCCCATCTTGGCACAATTGAACAATTGATTTTAGGGGCATTTTTGAGCTGGCGTTAGACGTCCATGTTATATTATGGTCGCAGCCAATTTTAAATTAATGGACAAATTTTCTAAAAAAACCGGTTCCGATCCCTGGTTAGTACACTTACTGCGATCGAAGACGCTAACCTGTAGCGATTATGGCCATTTTCCTAATCTACATGGATGGGTCATTGTCAGACCGAAAAACAAAAGTTGTCCACTCGGTGGTCAAAAGTTATCAGCTTTTATAAATCTATGTTACGATTTGATTACATAGGGATATAGACCGGGGAACCTAGTTGTACCATCAATTGTTTCATCCCAAAATTAGTACAGGAATTCCTTAACTTTAGGCATGTCCACCGAAAAGACGATAACCTAAATCTGACAATGACCCGGATAGTCTCAGAGGTCTACGTCCAGCAGTGGAGATGAGGCGGATGTATCACCAGCTACAAAGAAACAGTGTCGAATGGCGCCTGATCTCTTTTTAAGGAGCGGTTAGCTAAACTAGACACATAACGCCATGTGCTTGCTCACTTTTTACTACATTATACGTATAAGGAGGGACATTTTTTACCGCGAACAAGTTTTTCTGGAGACAAATTGGTGCCGCTTAATAAGTTTTTTTTTTAAAGGATGTGGTGAGCAGAGGTATATTATACTGTAATAGTTTTGACACAAAATTAATAGCACACTCGTTTCGAACTTCATCTTTTTCGCACCTGTATCATAATGTACTATTATTTCTTTGAAACAAAATTACGGACGTTTGGTGCTGAATATGCTTTTTAATACATGTTGTTCATTTAATATAAATAATAGAAGTATTATTTGGAATTAAAAAGCATTTATTTCCTATAAATATTTTAAGTTTCATGTTCAATTATATTACCATCAATTATTCCTAATAAAGTGTTTTAGTTTATAAAATAATATAAATTATATTACGCAACATCTACTTACAACGATATTTTTTTGTTTCATTAAAATCTGGCCACTGATAATAAAAACAATAATAAAACCAGTAACCCATAAAATACTTTAATAGCATTTCCGTAATCATGATACGTTTGTGAATAGCAGCTCGAAGCTTATTAAATTAATAAAAAGCAAAAAACTATAAAATAAAAGATGGCGGAAATAACAATCATCGGCCATATTCATAATTTAATTAATGGAGGCATAAAGTGATATTCTGTAGCCACGCGACTGGTCTGGCGTCCCTTTCTATTTAGTGTAGTAGGACGGAGACAGGAAGTAAACAGACTGGAATTACCTACTTTATTTGAAATAGAAGAAATTTTATTAATTCATAAGTACCTAATATAAATATAGTTTTGTTAATTCATAAGTACCTAATATAAATACTAAACTACCTAAACATGATTTTCATAAAGATCTCATACTACATTTGGTAACTAAAACTTGTTTTATTTTCTCGGCAAATCTCGCTAATAGTGGAACTCAAACAATTACATTTTCAAAAAAGAAAATAATATATAGTAAATTATCCCTTTAGTCATCCTTTAGTCCTTTAAGGGATTCCTTTCTGCGATGAACTTAAAACTGGTTATAAGTGTCACAGGCGCGTTGCTGCATATGAAAATCATTCAATATTGAGATCTGAAAAATCTGGAGACTGAACAGTCTCATTTTCATATTTTTTCATTGTATTTTGTGACGTCATTCCAGTATATTGACTTAAATCATTATTCGCTCGAAGTTCACAAGCGCGTTGAAGTCTTTTATACGACGACACGGTTCCAAAGTTGTTTCATAAAAATTTACTTTGAAAAGCACCAGTAAGAGCAAATAACATTGTTTATTTCATAATAGTATCTTTGTGAAGTTATTTATAAAATTGTTAAAAACGTAGATTTCTTCCTTGGACCTTGGAAAAGGTTTATTGTCTAGACTCCGTTTTTTACGGGAAAGTTGTTTTGATTTAAGAATTCACATTGTAACGTTTCTTTATTGCATTTATTTGTTAAAATACCTACTTTAGTAAATTTACAGATATTATAAAATAAAAAAGATCTAAGCCGTCCCTGAATATAGTCTAGAAATCTATAAAATACCTGTTTTAAAATAATTTGACACGTCATTGCCATAAATGGAGCACTCAATAGTTCAGTAGTTATCTTATCAGGAAAATATACAAATATACTGATTTAAAACATATTTTTATCGTTTTTAAAAGACCGATTAAATCCATGTTAACAACAGATTATTTTTGTATTCCCTTAAATTCTACCAATCCCGTAAACACTTTTAAATAACTATTTTAAAATCAATAAATAAATAAATCTTTATTTAGAAGTACAGAACTCCATAGTTGTTAGAATCTTAAAACTAACTAACTAACAACTAAAAATATGTTAGTTTTATGAGTACAGTGAATTAAGGAGTACCTAAATTAAATTAACTGCCATCTGCCCCACCCAGTACATCAAAATTGGGCTATCATATTTGTCAGCAATCACCTTCAGAATGCTTTTAAAGCATACAGCAATTTCTACGAAAAACTTGACCCAAAACTTTTGCTCTCGACTGTATATAGTTGAACTCAAGAATGCACCTCCCAGCGGCATCGATCAAAGCCTCTCGCCCTCCCGCTCGCACACAAGCCCGGACCCCATCTCCGTCCCTCTCCCACCCGCCGCTTATCCCCCACTTCTATAATTACGTGATTCAATGGCTACTTGGGTATTGTATCGATTGTTTCGCTCGCTCTAAAGAGGTAACGTATATGTGGGAGCGGGAAGGGTTATTTTGATTTGTTAGATGATATAAAAGTTATTGGGTTTCGCGAACTCGTAAATATTATGGTCTATGAATATTATTGGAAATTATAAACTAGTTTGTGAATTGGATGGAATTAGAATTCGAATGGAATCTACATCGATTAAGTTATAGGCTTAATCGATTTAGATTCTATCCGATTAAAAAAAAAATCTAATATCTTCTTAATTCCTAGAAAAAATTAGACAGTTTTTGTCGACACTGTGATTCCTTGTACTATAAGTACAGGACACAGACACGTTAATTGAAAATAGTTTGGTGTATGATAGTAATTTACGACACAAGTGTTGAAAATGATATTAAAACATGAACGAGACGAATTTTAAACGGACACGAGTTGTAGAAAAATCCTACATTTCATCCAATCACATACAATATTTTATGCGAGGAAATGGCATTTTTTTACAGTTTATTTCTGTAATAGGTAATTAACGAACAAAAAATAAATGTGTCTTATTTAGATACGTTTAATAAGACATGAAATATGCATCGCGAGATTATTTTTTGAATAGTAGGTACATGAGATCCTAGATTTCCATATTGATTTTCAATCAACAAATATAGTAAAATTAATTTCCATGATCGTGTGTTATTGTTACGTAAAAAACTAGTAGATTATAAAGCATATTTAGGCTACAGCGACCAGTTACATTCAAAAGTACAGTGAGTACAAGTTGCATTCGTTACTAACAACGTAGTATAAAATAATAATTAAAAAAAATCCTACGGATGTTAAGAGTATCAAAAAGTCTTAACTTTCAAAACAGAGCTTTTTTAATGGCAACGCGGTTGTGGTACCCACCACGGTACGCTTGTTTGGGAGTTGGGACGCAACATACCACAAACTAAGCCAAGGGCTTCCCAAGCTAATTTTATCTGAGAGGCTCTTCTAATTTGTCATTTATATATTAAATAATAATTTATACATAATTATTACAGCTATTAAAAAAATAGTACTGTAAGAAGTCATAAGAAAAAGTGCAAAATAATATTTATATTTTTTTTAAACAAAACACAGAACATAAGAACGATAATAAAAAGACTACTAATACGCACATATCTTTCATAGGGAGGGTCTGAGCTAGGCAATGTCACGAGCTATCAAAAACCGTGTCGAATGCGGCCTCGCGGACATTGTTTCGCGAAGTTCAATTTGTTTGAATCCTTATTCATTTATGCCAAGTTTTGTGTTTGTTGTGTTTTAGCATTAATTTGGAAGTCGCTTAAATGTATTCTCGTGTTCTAACTATTTGCATTGTAGGAATGTTCTGTTACTGAGATGTTTGCATTATAACGTTTATTTTGTTTGCGGAAATTGCGGAATATTATTTGACAGAAGCAAAGCCAAACTTCATTATTTCTTTGGCGAGTTCGTTTCTGCACTTATTCTCCTATATTTCGCATTTGTCAACCGATTTCATGAAGATTTGTTAATACGTTCGCTATGATTGCATTTTTACGAAATATAATTTGATACTCTTTTCAATAACTGTAATACATTAAGTAACTGTCCAAGTCTTCATGGGTGTCTTAAGAGTCGATTAAGGGAAGTGTCACTGACCATTTATTAAAGACAGAGCAGCAGTGTCATCATAGCCACTAGTGTAATCACCAAACCGCTTGCCAAGCGTAGCGATTATGGGTGAACACACTTATCAGCATGCGTACGCATTTTGTCTAATAAAATTGGCAGTTTAGTACGAAACGTGTAAGCATGCGTACGCGTGCGGAAAGCTAGACGCGGTCTCATACTATTACATTTTCTATAGACAAAATGCGTACGCATGCTGATAAATGTGTCTTCACCGTTTGGCCTTTCCTCCTAAAGCGTCCATACGCAGCACAAGCATACCAGCAGTGAAAATAGACTGATGATTAAGTGACTCACCTGTCCGCACCGAGCAGTGTATATACGACCGGCTCTCATAGAACACCCAGTCGAAGCCAGCCTCGTACGCCAGCCGCGCCAGCATGCCGTACTTGCTCCGGTCCCGGTCGCTGGTCGTCACATCCACCGCCCGCCCTTCGTAGTGCAGCGAGTGCTCCAGGTGGGAACCTTCCTCGTCCCAACCCTCGATCACGCGGAGCCGCACCCCTGGCCAGTGGTTCATCACGCTGATGGCCAGGGTGTTCAGTTTTTCTTTGCATCTCTGGAATTTTTAAAGAGGCTGTTAAGCGAAGTGTTTTGGAGTTCGTATGGGAGATATGAAAGTGAAGTGACTGATAATTATAAATATTAGATGTCATATACCAAAGAAAAACCAAGATCACCTAATGTCCGAGGTGGGGATCGAACCCACGGACTCAGCTTTCGCGGCTGATGCCTGTACCCCTCGGCCGCTCGGTCTTAGGTCGGTGCTAATCTAATATTTATAATTTATATAGTATTAAGTAGTGTGACTACTGGGGAAAAATAAAAAGTACAAATCAAAATATTTAGTTAATAAATAATTTGATTTGTGTTTTCGCAATACGTTTAACTGAAAATTAGTGGAATATTTGAAAGTGAACAACCGTTAACTTTGAAAGTGAAGTAATTTTGAATTGTAAGTTTGAAAGTGAAGAACAAGAATGGAACCTTTGAAAGTAATGGCCCTGCTATTGACCGTCGTATAATATGAAAGTAGGTACATATTAAAGCGTAATTAATATTTAATTTTTAGATCATAGTATATATTTCATAATTTAAAGCAGGTACTTAAATAAATAGATATCTCAAATAAATAGTAATTTGTATTACACAAATAAACACGCGGGAGTGAAATTTTATTGTAGCAAAAAACGGTTTTTCTTTTTTGGAACTATTGGAGTACTAGGTAGTAGGTAATACAAAAAATATATAGTCATGACGAGATAAGCGTGAGAAGCAAAGCTGATACTATAAGGATAATTCAGTACCACACCATACACAGTATTCAAACATTTATTTAACATATGTTCCGTTTACCATCGATTCGACCATTGCAAATTGTAATAACTCAGCGGGCCCTCGCTAATGGCGAGCACACACGTCGTGATACTATTTGCTCAGCAATTTGCTTGCGCGGCCTAAAACACCCTCATAGCGGCCGCTTTCAATGAAGAAGACAATCCCCTGCTCCACAGATATGCCGTGTGTTTTGTTTGCACTTAAAGAAAACACCAATAGACCCTCTAACAAATCAACAAACGCAGCCGCCAGCACAGGATGTCTCACATTTTGTCGTCAAAGAATAAATCAAATTAAAACACGCCACACAAAGGAATCGACACAATTTGTTTGTGAAATAACTCCGCGAGCTAAAAGGGAATGTCACAATATTTATAAAGAGGAGCGGACAATGCAGCGCCGCAAGGAGGCTTTGTGTCGCGGTGTCAACTCACTCCATGCGGATTTCGGGGTGGAAAAACTGAGATTGACGTAACGAATCAGCCCCGCATGCTCTCGGATTCACTTTGGAGCTCCGAGCACCGTAGATAATTACTTCTACGAATGTTTGCTCATTTTCGCCCAGCTAATAGAGTTGCGAGAAGTAACATACGTCTCGGTACAGTTATTGTGTTTCGCCCCAAATTGATTTCACTATTATCGCTCTGTAACGACATTCTTGTTTCTTTTTCGTATTTTGTCACTCCTTTTAAATTCGTATCTGGTGCAATAAGCCAAGAGAAAAATCTCGTAAAATATGTATGTTACACTGTAGTCTTACTACGTTTCTACTTTGAATAGCATCAATCGTGTGTATTTCATGCATGTGCTGCCAAGTTATTTGTAGGAAACTATTTTGCGATTTATTTATTAAAGGAAAGGATGTAATATGTTCAGTTTCAACCCTAGTAAGGCTGTCAATGGCAGGTCGGCGGGAGCGGTGTTTGCCCGCGGTTCCACTAAAACAATCGAATGCTAAACGGTTGGCCAAACACTGCCAGCACTCAACGTGGGAACACATCGGTGGCGCAATTAACCATCTCGCACCTATATTGCATCCACATTCCTCAACCACGTTAACATAATTATTATTGTGTATTTATTCATATTTTTTGTTAAAGCTCATAAGCCTAAATAGCGCAACTTTTTATAACTATAGATCATGAGATGAATCAAAATCATGATACCCGATCAGGAATTACTGACTCAAGAAGCGTTTACGATTCACCTTCTGAACGTAATGATATTTGTCATCGGCGTGGGTGGAATTAGGTTCTTTTTCAATTTCAGTAGGTATATCGATAAGTGAGCCCCGATCGGCGCAAGGGCCGCGGCGACACGCCCGTCGGTCCATTATAAATTCATTATGCATATTTTTGGTAAACAAGCTGTCGATCACAATGGGCGCGCGGCGGGGCGCTGCCTCCGACACCTCGCGTCCTGAACCACGATTATCATCACTCCGGTATGCAACTGCAGCCTCAACCAGTCCCGCACCAAACCAGTTCACACAAACACGATTTACACTAATCCGTTTTCGCAAATTATCAAATTACAACACATCAAAGCTTATGAACAAAAAATACACGCGTATCGAATACCTAAGGTCAAGTTTTGATGTGAAGCTACCTGCACGATGCGAGCACTTGCGGGCGTATAATGAAGGCTGGAGTTGAGGTAAAAAGGGAATAAAAACGAAGGATCATCGCACCGCCACCGGCCAGCATCGGTGTGTTTACCATGAGCTGCCGCTGCGTCGCTAACGCGGACTTACTTTTTATTCATCCCGCTTGTACTAGTATATTAGTGCGAGTGAGCCGGGTAGAAAGTAAGTCAGCTTTAAGAACGTGGAGGCAGTTCATGGTACGACGACGAGACCGGTGTAGCAGTACCGTGAGAGCCGAGCGACGCTTTACCTTACCCTATACCTACTGCTATCGACAACAATACATATAACATGTCCGAACAGAAGTTTCGAACGTGCGTCATTCACCACCTAGTCCTAGCTATATCTTCGATAATTTATTATAGCCTCCCTCAGAGACCATAACAATATATTAGGATAATTAAATGGCTCTTTACATTCCTTAACACATCGTTTTTTGTACAAGGCCAGGAGTCGAAAAGCACCGACCAATGCTGACTGGTTTTTGATGTTCAATTTTTTGTCTTTTGTGGAAACCACTACAAATAGTTTAAGGGCAGTTTTTTGTAGCGCCGCTCATTTTGTTAACGCGAACCCTCGGTCTCGGCCATGTTAGCTTATATGCTTCACCTGTATATAAACACTCAAATACAATAGTCCATTTGGGTTGCACGTGAAATATATTACTATTAAAACTAAACCACACTGTAAAACCAATTTATTTTCTTTGTTGATACAATTTTAATGTTTATTTACCTCAAAGAATCATTGGGTTGATGCATTAAACACATAAAATTCAAGTTTGTACCCAATAAACGAACAAGATTTCAGATTTTCAAATATGTAAGGATCTTCAAGTGACTCAGTCTAAAACTTGAAGTTACTAATCTTTTTTTTGGGCGGTTCAAGTGGCTCAAAGGCAATTTAGTAAATTAGGAGTTCACAAATCAGAACGAGGAGCCTTCACACCAAATAGTTTAGGAAACCGCAGATATGACTCACTCTTTCCGTTCGCCATTTTGAATTTACTTTTTTATCGTGTATCCAAATTTATTTAGTTGGGATTTTGTAATTTGCGTCCATTCCCCGAGCCGGGTTCAATGTCGTATCATCGAATTTTTTACGATGCAAAGGCAATATTTTGGTGCCCTGTAACTTTGGTAAATGTATGTTTTACGTAACCTGTCGACGAAGGACTTGGAACATGTAAAGCTTGTACTTAATGAAAATTATTGATCTATAGTCAAGGGCAAAGATATATTCTTTTTCACCACACTGCTCGTAAACACGCTGTTTGTCCTTCAATTTCAGAGCGCAAAACTGTGTTTTAATCTGAGGTTAAAGTAATTTTTTTCTATCTTCTGGATAGACTAAAGCTGATTTGTTTATTTTTTGGAATTTGAGGACTTGCAAATAAATACCATCTAATTTGTTATGTTTGAGTTTTATTTCTCATGTTTCCTCGCTTTAGTGTGGTGAAAAATGTTGTGTTTCACTCGGCAGCAAAGCTTGTTCAACTCTCGTGCCTTAAAACCCTCGCATCGCTCAAGATCCATTTTATGAACTCAAATTCTGGAATCTTTCGCTTACTTGGGTTTCAATATTTGCACGAGAGTTAAACAATCACCTTGCTCCCTAGTAAAACAAATAACTATTTTTATGGAAAGTGAATAAGGTGAAACCTTGTGTTATAGTAGTGGTAATAATATGAAATTTCTAGCCACATTCATATTGACTGTCACCGTGAAATAAACCGGTAAAGAATATTTAGAAAATAGCTGACAAACTCTCCCAATAAACAAACAAACGAACCTTATTAGTACAAAGCGCGCGTAGCTAATTAGTACAACCCAACAGTCACTCAATTATACATTCGACTAAATACTAATCAAATATTGAACGTCCCGTGTCGCACTACTTGTGGGACATCATGAATATGCGTGTGTACAGAACCCTCTGGTGTTTGTGCTCGGAAAATATCAGCTTTGTTGTGAACGCCGCTGTCGAAGCGTCTGTTCATTTGCCTACTACTTAGTTTTATAGATAGTGGATGAACGTTCCACGGATTATAAGTTTTATTATGGCTAAGTATTTAGGTATTACATGGGGATTAAATGGAGTTTTAAGAAAATATGTAGCGTAGATGATATGTTCGCCGTAACTACTCAAAATGTTGTAGGTATATGTATTAACTTGCTTATACACAAAATTATGTGCAGATATTTCTACTCGTGTAGATCACTAATCAAGAATACAAGTGATATGATTTACTATCAGCTATATCTAAGTTTCTTGCAAATGTCCAGAATTAGCAAGTACTTGAACACAAAAAATATGTTTTTTCAACGAGAAACTGAGTTTGTAGGCGCGCTAACAAAAATAACCAACAAGGCTTTTAAGGAGACGCGGTTGCCTTTCACTCTGTTTAAAAAACCTTTTGAAACAAGACACCGATGTGTTTACTCGCGCGGTCTGTTAATGAAACGATACACTTCATTCATTCTGGAGCATGTGTCTTCTATAATGGAGTTTACTTGGGCACATGACGCGAGAAGAAGCTGTACCTCGTGTTAGGTCAACAGTTGAACGTGCTTCAGAGTTGTCGCGTTTAAACATAAGAGTAGTTAACATTTGTGTGAGTAAAGATTGAAAAAATACTCTGAGTGGTTTCAAAGAGCTTTACAATAAGAGTGGGTATATGAAGTTTCAGTCTGAAATGTCAGAATCAAATTTATTGCATCACACTTCGCCAGCCCCGTTCACAGCTGGCTGTAAGCTTTGGTCGCGTTAGGAGGTAAAATGCCCATATAATCGCTACGCTGGGCAAGCGGGCTGACAATCATAGTACTATGTCCACTATGACGATGCTGCTGCCCATCATTAATATCATATCAGCAAATTGTCAGATACACTTTAATGCCAGAATTAAATTAATCTTTGATAATATTTAGTTACACTTGAGAGCAGTTTTTCTCGTAAATCGATAACATTTCATTCATAATGCTAAATCACTCACGAAAAAACGTGTGCATTATGCATTGTATAGAAAGCTTCGCATTATCAATGCTGTTTATAAAGTAAACAATCGGCACTGCAAGACCAGGTGCGAAATCACAAACAGCCTTCATTCACCACAAAGCCTTAGGGACCGATCTGTTACAAGTTGGTTGGAGGATGTAAGCCCATTATTTGTTATTGTGACGGCGGGGTCAGTGCGGAGTCAATGAGAGCACGCGCACTTGCAAGTCATCCGAGCGATGGAATCCACGCTTCCGACGTAGATCGGCTTCGTATCTTTTGTTTCTCACAGCTTGTCTGTACAGTCACGTCTAAAAATGTGTATACATTTCAGAACGTATGTCTGAGGCAGAAGGATCATAATCGATAACATATTTGCAGCCCACCGTACAGTGTATAGAACGGCTCGTTTACTATTCTAGGAACGTTACATGTAATAGCTCTATAGGTAGGGTAGGTAGGTATATTAGGTATGATACCAACGCTGATTTTAGAAAATCATGATTTTATGAAAAAGTAGGTGAACTTTCTGGTACCGGTGTAAGCACTATCAGTAGGTAGGTACATTATATGAATTATATCCGTCCCGTTCGTTTAGGCGTATTGGTGCTAGCGAGATATTTCCCGATTGCCTACCAGTATAACGTATTAGTATAAGTACCCATCAATTTGCTTAAGAAGAAAATAAGTAATACTTATACTACTTATATAATAGCTAAATAATTAAATATGAACGTTCATTTGACTTGATTTTCACTATGAAAACGTTTAGTTTTGTTTCTACTATATTTGCTCGTAATATGAATGTATTCCACTTGAGTAGCTTAATTATTTACACTCTAGCTTAAAGGATTGTTAAATTTTTATTTGTAATCCTTGTTTCAAATTCCAAATAATTTATATTCTCAATCCTTATTTCGATATTTCATGCAACGAACTGGCTGGTGTGTACAATATTAAAAAAAATCTACATAAAACACACCAAATCACTCGCTTATTTACATGCCACAGCTTTCCTCAACACACCTACTTAGCGCATATAATTTACCAGGCAGCGCGTAATAGGTGCTCCCCGTTTCGTTAAGTATCCAGCAGCTATAAACATTAAGCGGTGTATCGCTAATTTACTGCGTCAACTCGCTGGTCGATAACTGGCGATCGATTTGCATCCATAATCTCGTTACTTGTGGCGGTGATGAAAACGAGTGCCTTCGAGATTGCGGGCTTCCGCTAACCGGTCGCTTTTACTTGAAACAGAAGCCTTACCATGACGTCCATGACTTTGTAAGTATCGGTAACGTTAGGTTTTTCTCGATACGTTAAGCAGGCTATCGCGCTCGCTTTAATATTTCAGTGCGAGCGAGATAGAATGCTTTACGTATCGAGTAAAACCTAACGTATCCTTTACTTTCCAACTCATGGTACGGCTACTGATGAAACTCACGCTCCGCCCCGATTGAAAATGAACGTTTTCACTACGTTTCACTGGTTGTAATTTAAATTGTTTGTAAATTTTATGTCGCTGAGATTTGAGCGTGAATTCTTTACACAGATTTTGTTTCGGTCTTTATTTTCACTGTACCTACATTTTATATAACAATATAAATTAAATCTAACTATCCTAACCTAAATCTAATATTGGCCCTTGTGGTATTGTACCGAGGATGCTGGCGGCATTTCCTAGCTGTATCGCAACATTGATTGAATGTATTCACTTACAAATCTTTCATACTTAAAATCTAATTTGTCTTCAAAGCTCAACAAGAAAGAGCTTTTTGCATACATCATTATTGATTCAAATTTTAAAGACAAACGGGTCTTAATCGCGTAAACTTACGTTTAATTATATCCTGACGTTTCGGGCATGACGTTACACCCGTGGTCGCAGGCAGACTGGCGAGAGAATGTATCAACACCTTCGAGCTGCGCGGGTTTTTCGAACTACCCGCACTTGATCTTGATTATTCACTTCTAGGCTAGGGTTGTCACTAGGTCTACACACAACACTCACAACATCCAAAGGCTTTAAAATGGATGTTTCACCACGCTTACATTTGTAAATCACGGGATTCCACGCGGACGAGATTTTTAAAATATGAGTGATAATCGTGAAAGTTTAAATCAATATATTATTGATTCAAGTTAAGTACCTACATTGTTTTGTAACCGAAAACAAAAATGGTTTCCTAAATCTATAAGATAGAACCGCGAAAGGCGATGTTTGAATTGTACAATACCGTTAGTCAAATATTAGCTAGTTAGGACAAAAAATGCTAAAGATCAGTACGATACGATCGGAAAAATGTTAACTGGAAAAGATCTAGCATGATAGGCAAAAAGCAAATGAGCTGTACTAGTATGAGTTATTGATTTATCATCGTATCAGAAGTTCACGATTCCAGCTGTCGCAACGCGTTCCGTGCGCACCGGCGCGCGCGCATCGGTACCGTCCGCGCTTCACGCCTAACCAGCCGCTCTCATCGAAAACTCATCTCCACACAAAAAATAAGACACGTAATCGACGCTATTATTGTTTATCCCCAGCTCAAAGCCAAGTGATCACATCACATCACGTGGGCGTAAATAAACAGTCGCACACGTATCACACTAAAGGTCCTCTTTTGCTGACGGTGCTGAGCCTCTTGATAATATTTTATAAGACAAATAACCTGATAAAGATGTTTTGACGTGAACCCGTGTTCATCGCTCACACTAAAATGCGTCCAGTGAACACGTTTAATAAAATATTTATTTACAAACCCGTGGTTTGAGGGAGAAAAGGTACAAAGATCTAATTTAATGTCAATGTTTATTGGTGGTAAGCGAAGCGTTAAGTTGAGCCGGCGGAGCGCCGCGCTGACAGGACTTACGTCGGCGAGCTTTGCGCACATCCATTAGCATTGTTTCAAAGGATTAAACACTGTTCGAGCGCTTTGTGGGGCGACGTGTCGCTTGACACGCATATTTTTATGACACATGTCTTTTATTTTCAAATAATCAGTGTGAAACGACTACCGTGTCGAGAAGCGATAAGTCGCGCCTGTTTTGTTTTTGTTTACATATTTAATACTATTTTTTGAAGTTTATCGCTCATTTTAAAGGTTAAGATAATGTCGAACTGGAGTAATATGGAATTTCACTTCGGTAAGGTCCGGGTAGGCGCGGACGCCCGCGGCTACTATCGGGTTACATAAAAGGTTCCAAATATCCAGATCGCTTTCGGTCAAAATCGATATCTTCAGTAACTTGACAAAATCAACCGATGACAGAGGCTGGATTTTTTGCGAGCCCCAGGCCGTTGGCAACATTTTGAAGCTTTTCATTGAATTTGAGACCGTAATTCGTCGTGATAATTGCTATCGATTCGTTTTTGACGGTTTAGTTAAGTTTGTTTGAGTACAAAATAATGTTTTTTATTAGTAACGCTAACGCGCTTCGAACATCCCGATGTCTTCGACAGTATTTGATACAGGATACGTTGCGGTCGCTTCCACTTCGCTACGTTCGGGTCGAATGCCTATTTGACATTGCTTTCTAAAACACACAATTTGCATTAATGTAATTAAACTTAGTAACATCCACCTAGCAAGATACATGTTGCAGAAAATTCTCTAAATTGCGGGAATTTCCGAGAATTTTCATGACAATTTAAGAGTAATTTCTTATTGAGAATGTTTCCATGAGAACTTATAAAAATGTGTTATTTATTTATTAAGAGCCTGTACTGTCCCACTGCATGGCAAAGGCCTCCCTCAAATTCTTCCACGTATCCCTATCCCCTGAAGTCTCCATGTCTGTCTCTAAAAATGTGTTATAAATAATTATTTTGAATCGTAAATACCTTAGTAAAAAAGGCAGTAAATGTAACTCATAAGGCATGTATCTAGTAGGGTCTTGGCTTGATTAGATTATTTGTGAAATTTAGATTCCCGAGAACATTCTCTATGCAAGTTTCGCAACTTATGAAACTTCTCGGTACAATGCTACATGCACCTAGGTAATTCGAAGGAATTTACATGAATGACCATAACAATGAATCATTAATTATTAGTATTGTCGACATGTCACTTTATCTATGATTTATTTGAATCACGTGTAAATAAATTCCTTACTTATATTAAACAAAAGTCATGTAAATACCAAACAGAAGAAATATATAATTCGTCAAAAGGGAAAATCCCGCAGAGCCTTAATGGCCTTACTTTAAAGTCTCAAAACTACCCAGGGACGTATAAAATTAGTTTTTCCCCTCACTAGCTCGTAAAGCGCTTGTTTATCGTTTAATACGAGCGGGTAAAAACGCTTTTTACACACTTGTGAATAAAGTAATTTGACATTGCTCTAATTCCTGTAGCCCCCTACTGCCTAGTATAAGTGGATCTGTATGACCGTAGTAAACATGCGTAATCGGAGCTCACATGTTAAATTGGTCGTTCTCATGGGTGACTTTGTAAGCCATTGGCTATATTTAAATTCCAGAAGTAACTCTATTCTACGATACGTTTCGACATTGAGTTTTAAATGGTTTCTTTAAGTTAATTTACATTTGGATGAGATTTGTAATCATATTTCCTCGCGATAGTGAGGGGAAAAAAGTTGTATTACACTTGGCGGCAAAGTTTGTTCAACTCTCGTGCCTTGAGACCTTCGCAATGCTCAAGATTCCAGTTTTTGAACCACTCGCTACGCTCGTGGCTCAATTTTGGAATCTTTCGCTAGCTCAGGTCTCAATATTGGCACGACAGTTAAACAACAACTTTGCCCCCTTGTATAATAAATAACTATTGATACGTAAATCTCGGAGGTAGTAACTGTTTTTATCAATGGCCGTCCATTAGGTGGAGTCTTTGTCTGCGCGGGCGCGGGGGCGTGGGAAACCTCGAGCGCGTGCACATAACTCTTTCATTACGCATCACTTTCCACATTTATCTTTATTGCTTGCATTTAATTGACAATGCGGAAAAATAACCTAAATCCAAGCGGACTAACGCAAAATGATTTAACCAGTAGAAAACGAAAAACATGGCTGACTTTCAATAGAATTAGTTGTCTTTGACTCATGTCGTGAAACACGTTCGTAGATTTATTTATACATTAAATCCTACCTATAAAAATGAACAATTTTAACTCAAAATTTAATATGTGAAAGTTTAAGATTTTAAGTTACTAGCGCGAAGATTTTAAGTAAGTAGCGCAAGTTTTTAGATTTGTATTATTTTTTTTCGTTTACTACTGGTACACAGTATAAATCCAGGTGAACTGATTGCAAATTGACTAAACGCGTAAGTAATAATTGTATGAATCAAGCTATTCTTCAATCAATTTGCGGAACATAATGTTTGGATAGCGTCGTATTAAATACAAAAGCTCATTGTGAAAGACGAATGAGTTGCCGCGGTTGTGTCCAAGGAAATAGACAATAATTCTCGAAGAAGCTCCGGCGTCCATCAGTTGGACGAGACGATTATTTATACTGCTTATCGGGGAACAATGCATAGCTTCACTCACTCAAATTCAGAAAGGAGTATAAACTTCGCAGCGACCAGCACCGATAGCCCGTTCCGCCGCTCACGGCTACACATCACTCACAAACCATTGTTGTTGCGACAGTGCAAAATTTCAATATTCAAATCGATCAAGGATTTAATTAAATGATAAATTTATTAGGATTTCGCCTTTATAGGTGCGTTTAACGGTAGTCACGGGCCTCGCAAACATCGGGGCGATCAAAGGAATCGGTCGAAAATTAATTATCAATTTGTCGTGGGTGCCAAGTGGCAGGACGACATAAATCGATCGGGTGTATCTGCGTGCAGCCACATTAGCCACGCTCCGAGAGATAAGGATAACAAATGCTCAGTTTAGGGTTATCTCGGCATCGCGGACACGAGAGAGCTTTTTGCCACCGGGTCTCTTGGGCATTCTTGTTTCATTTTAGGAAGGATATCGCTCTCCAATAAATTTTATTCGATACTATAAATAACATAACACGTAAAGCTTTTATGAATAAGTAGGTAGATATTTTGAATGACTATACGTAGTACCTAATATGTCTCTGCATGATTATTTTTTCGTGGCCATTCATTACTGAAAAGTACTTTCCTAATTGGAACCTGTCGTTAGAATAAAATTTATAACAAAACACACAACAAAGTATTTACCTTAAATATAACGTAATGTAGTTACTTATCAACTTCAGACTAAGTATAAGCTATGTATATCCCATACTACAACCTGATATAAAGAAAATCTACGCGGCTACGGACTGCATAATTTCAAGCCTTTTCCAACTACTTTTAAAGCTACACATGCATGCCAAGCTAGCTCGGAGATAACATCAGCGATAAATAGAACATATTAATATGCATGATTCGCGACAGGCGATTACCCGGCACATTATACAGGAGTATTACCTGTGGCTGTGGTCGCCTAACTCCATATAAAACGAGTGCACCAACAAAAAATCTGTATGCGCAGCGCGTCGTACATTTTTGTAACTTGTAATAGCCCTAATTTTGCATACGTACCATTTCGAGCCCAAGGACGGCTGCGAGAAGGTTAAATTGAATATAAAATGGCGTCCTTTTTCAGCCGTGGCTAGGGTATAATTATCAAGCCACAGGCGTATGCGAAATTGGGGTCTCACCTCGGCTCGGCGGCCATAAATAAAACAAGATGAGCGGCGGTGGGAGGAACGCTGCGCTAATGAATAAGCCGGCTGACCCGCGCAGCGGGACTCCGGCCGAGGGACCCAGCCTCCATTGGCCCTCTCCGCAACACCCGACTCCTATACCTCGTCAGATCAACTAGAACACTTCGCTACTTAATACGCTTCTCAATCGACTCGGCAAACACCGATTAATCTCACTTAGCATTAAGATCGACTCGAAATCAATCGGCTTACACAATTGTATATAAATTCATTGCCCAACACGAGTCGAATTTGAATATGAATAGTTAGGCGCCATGTAGACAGGTACATGAAAAAAACCGGTCCCAAAATGATAATAGTAGACAAATGTCTCGAGCCACACAATGAGCGACCTCTGAGCTACTAATATCAATTTCACTTTTGAGAGAAGCTAATATATTAATCCGTACACATCGGGCGTCCATCATGTAAATGACAAATTGCGAGTGATAATAAAACGGTAAAATACCTGTCACGGTTTTCCTTAAGAATAACAATGACTACTTAAAGTGTATTTGCTGTAAGGATTGTAAAGTAAGTAATAAAATAATCGAGAGAGAGTTATAGTGGTAGCGGAGAAAATTTTCCTGAACACTACGGCAATAAATGATTGAAATGTGTTCAATCATACATACGTGTTAATAATAATTAATAAAGTAGCGACTGAATAATTTCACTTAATACTTAATAATTTTTTGAATAATTATTCGGATTTACAGATACATAATTTGGTTATGATGCTGGAACTCAAAATTTAGTTTAGATAATGTCGGAACCGTCACGTTGCTCAAAAATATCTGAACATACACCATGCCATGACTATAGAGGCCTGCTCAGATGTTTCCTAAGTACCCTAGCCGCATCGTTATAATCTGATGACTCCTGTCCTACTACCGCGAAACTCGAAATTCCTATATTTCGAGGATTTTTTCTCTGTCACTCCAACGCAGGCGTCATTAGAGTGAGAGAGACAAATCCTCGAAATTTCCGGATTCCGAAGGTTCGTGGTAGGGCCGTTGGTAAATTATATG
>JALPQI010004749.1:0-60984 GCA_025490895.1 Thaumatotibia leucotreta
AAAAAAATTATGTATCTTTTGAGTAAGTATGATTTGCATTTGTATAATTTATCTCTTAAGCTATGGCAATTTTTCTATTTATTAAATTTATTTATCGACTACAATAACACGTATCGATAACAGTTATGTCGATGTCTAATCATCTTCGCTTAACCATTTAATATACGCAACTCCTTTGCTCAACGGTTAAGTGGAAAAGATCCCTTACAGGGATAAGTTCGCCTTTGTACCTGTGTAAATTATTGTTAATATGTCTATTTTTACTAGGGCTCACGGTACACGTGTAACCAGCCAAACCGGATACCCGTGTTCTTAAGCCCGACGGTACTAAGAACCCGAATTACACGAACCCGCCGGGTACCCGTGTCCGTGTCCAATACACGGATACCGTTTACACGAAACCGCGTGCTACCCGGGTACTTAAGACCGAACAGAACGGGTTCGAAATAATTAGAGCAAATGCAAATAAGGTCTATTATTGAATGTAACCTGTTACAAAACACTACCTGTTCAGGAAAGGTCAGCCGATATAACTTTTTTATTAATGTTTTATAAATTTCGACTCTATCTGTTACGTAATAAGGTCTATTTGACACAATTAGCCTTCCGCTTATCAATCTATTTGTACTATAGGTAGTTCTTAAGTCTCACGACCGAGGGGCCGCACATAGTGTGCCGTGTGCCACTAAGAGGGATAGACATAGTCACTTACTACTAAGAAGATACTTGTGTGTGTGGCACTTAGTGACGTATTCAACGCATTTGTCTGGCACTTACATTTAGCATCTAATGCACACACACACAAAAAATAGTGGCACAGTGATAAGGACGGACGATTATCGTTCCTTTTCACTTCCACTAGTAAAAAGTTTCATAAGACCATCCCTTTCGTTCTTGCTATTATTATAACGTTGTCAAATCCATATTAATCCTACATTCATGCTCACGACCCATTCGTACGCTTCTCGTCAAAGACGTCCCCGAACCCGCGGGTAATTAAAGTCCGTGTAAACAATACCCGTGTATCCGTGTTCCCGTGAAGACGGGTATTATTTACACGGACTTTAATTACCCGTGTAAATCGGGTCAGAAACCCGTGTACGTGTAACACGTACACGGGTATGAGAAACGTTGACACGAAACCCGGACACGACCGCGAGCCCTAATTTTTACCTGCGTTTTGTGTACAAAAAATAATCTTCATACATACATACATAAACGCCAAAACAACGAAAGTTGTCAGGTGCTGCTGTATATCTACCATGCCAGCAACACTTACATTTGTCAACGATGTCAAAGAAATAAAATTGTGCTGCTGTCGGGAGTTGGGCAAAAATAACCTGATAATTTCTGTCACCTTGGCATACAGAACTGTAAGTAAAGCTAGTGCGTGTTTTACAAACACGAATCCAAAGCAGGTGCTCGTTGGAGAATATCTATATTATCCATCCTTGTTTTGATTTCAATTGTCATAATTTCAATCAGTAATGTCGTACTGTAGTTAAAATATGTGACCCTGTTTAGTTTAAAAACAATAATACTACACAATGAGAACCGTAAAAATTGTATTTTTGATCAGATTTACAACATACGCTGCGTTACTATTGTAAACTGCGGTTGCATTGCGTTAAAATAAAAGCACATTAACAGCATGCGCAAGGAGGAGAAACAGCATGCATTCATTGATAAACCACACACTGCTTTATATATAGACTATACGCTACATCTAACCAAACATCCTACCGCGAATTCGAAAATCGTAAATTTAGAGAACCTGTCTCTGTCACACCAATGACGCCTTCGTTAGAGCGACAGAGCCAAATGGTCCAAATTCACGAACTTCATATTTCGCGGTAAAATTGCTTGTAAAATTATACGATGCTATGAGTACGTTCTGTTGTTACCCGGCAGGCTACAATCTATCAATTAAAATCATTTCTCAATAACTGCTATGTAATAAGTGCAGATTGCTGCCGCTATAATCATTTGTTTTTACAATCATCAATCATTTCGAAACAATGGACATTTCAGAACGATCTTTGTGCCAGTTGAACTTGGTCTAGATTAAATTTATTGAACTTGGTAGGTACTAAACTGAAAGAATCTATTAGTACTTATATTATACAGGGTGTAAGTCTAATACGGGCGAAGCTCTTAACGGGTGTTAGTATACGACATAATAAGTACATTCAAATAACTTTTACTTAAAATTAGAGCAACAAAATTTTCCATACAAAATAATTCGGCGCGCAATGTAGAGCAACATACGCGAGTTAAAGACTCGATGACAGCTAATTTCAAAAGCTGATGACATAACTGCCATATTAACAATAACAAATCCTCCGATAATCTAAAAAAAAATCTGTTGGGTCATAATTAAGAGTAACTTTTAAAAAACCTTGTAATCCATGATTACACTAATGAATCCCATGCCTGGTTTAATTGATCGCCCGTATTAGACTTACACACTGTACCTATAAACATTGTTAAAGCATTTATTCATCCAAGTTAATGAATTCCTTTGTATAAAATAAAACAAGCAAAGTTACAATTCATTTCGTTTTACAATTGAATAAATTGAATTGTAGACGAAAAAGTCTTAAAATCTGTTTAATTTTTTGGTTTGATGGTTGAAACAATACAGTAAAGTTCTTGGTTTGTATTCTCACGATTATTTCGGTAAAATATAAAACGAGATAATGTGAATATTTAGTGTAGGTATAATTATGTAGAGTTAGAGAAGTAGAGTTCACATTTTCCACCGGCAATGCTTTGATTATTAAGGAATGAACAAGTCATGTTATTAATTGAAAAAGTTACACAAATTTTATGAAATTAACACTTTCTAATTAGCTATTGTAATTATAATGTAAAGTTAGCAAAAAAGTATTCAAATATGGCTGACTGTCAATAGCATTTTGCTATCTGACAAATATCGTGAAACAAATTCGTAGATTTCTTGTTACATTGATACGGTCGAGGAATTTAATTTCCTACCCATTTCGTACCTTGTCATAGTAGCTATAATGTGACAGTCCTAGCAGCTTTCATATTGATTGTCACTGTGACAAGGTACGAAATGGGTAGGAAATAAAATCTTCGACTGTACAAATAAATATCAATTATCTTAACTAAAAATGCATGTGAACTCAAGGTTTAAGGTTTTAAGTTAGTGATAAAACCAAGAATGTGTTCTGAAAGTGCGAAATTATGAAATACCTATTGCAAGTTATTAGGTTTGATTACATTTTTTTTCTGTGACGAAGGTAGACAACTGAGCTCTCAGCCCAGCTGATGGAGCCGGAACTGAGGCCCATGGACATAGCGATCAGTAAATCGCCTATGCGCTGCCTATCCTGAGGTTGGCTCTATCTATGCCTCTAATTACACTATTTAGCGGCAGGTTAACGGGTAAGACGGTGGTAGCTACCCGGGCGGACCCCGCACGAGGTCCTACCACCAGCGAAGTTTTTTTTCAAGTTCTATTTACGTGCACACGGAACCTACTCCATACAGTGTTTAAGATGGCGGCAAAGTGTGTCCCGCTCAAATGGTAATTCTCCCAGCCGTGTGCTGATAAGCGATATGTTATTACACGATGAACCCGCGACCTCGTCCGTTAATCACGAACCAAAGAGTCACTATCGTTATCGTCGTGTACGTCAGATAGCATGCTGATAACACGCGCAAGGAGAATTCCTCTCTTCAGTTTTTGCGTTGAACCGAGACAATTGTGCTAGTGTTTGTGCTGTGAAATGACACCGTGAACTCGGAGATCATGCATCGGCCTTTCAAGATACGCAAAGGTAACAATTCTGATTCGACATTCGAAGTACAATCGAAATCATTTCAGTGACAATAAAAAGGATACTTTATTGCGATGTCTGATTGACGTAAAATTATTTATTTGTTGCGATGAACATGACATTACAGATACATGTGGTTATAGGCATAAAAAGGTACTTACCTATTTAAAAAAAAGTTTTTAAGGATACGTGTATTTCTTATTGTCGATACAGACACCTAATACATACATGATTAGCGTTCGAGTTCAATCTTAAGTATGATTGAGGTTAGTTTAATTATGTAGTACTAAAAAAAAACCTTGACTTTTTTCAAAATGTATTATTGATATCAAACTATTAAATAGGCAACATGTGATAAAATACAGATATAGCCTCCGGCTCTACTTTCTAAGTCTGTACATTTAAGACTTTGTTTTATTCCACAAGTGTAGAAAACACTCCGTCTTCCTTTAATATTATATGTATTCCATATTCATTCTTCATGTCTATAACTAAATAAAGAACATTATTATCATTCTTCATGACAATGACTGTCATCCATCGGCATTTGCACAGGCAAAACCTCGGTTTATCTGAAAAAGTCCCCAAGTTTTAATGCCTTCAGCAATTAATTATATGTACTTACACTACTTATTTGGGGTCGGGTCTGATCTTTCATAGAAAATACTGCAAGCACACTGAATTCAAACACATTATTGAACCATTTACAAAATGTATTGCATCCATTTTTGTGTCACATTAAGTATTTTATTAGATATTTACTTATCTTTAAATTGGATCTAAAATTATGGAGCATTTATTTTGGTTTCGTTTTTATAAACAACATTTTAGAACGTTTATTAAGGCACCATTAGTACCTACTGCATACCACCATATCTACGGATTTCTCTGAAAATAAACTTACGTATTTTTTTGTATTACATGAAAAATCTGGTAAGTTTCAAAACAACCTGTTGTTAAAATGGATTCCACCTCATTGGTGAATATTTTAAAAGTCTGTTATCCGCATGTTTGCAGTATTATTATGGCAAATTACACCTGATCCGATTTTTTTCCTGGAGTGATATATTGCTGGATTATACTTATTTTCACAGCACAAGATAAGCTGTGTATAAATCCGCTGTTGCCATCACCCAGTAACCCTTCTAAGTAAAGGTTGAATGTCGAAGGATTGGCATTATGCCACTTATTTATTGACCTCTACTACATGTAAATAAGTGCGCGAGAATAGCTTTATTGTCATTGTTATAAGTTACTAGCGGTAAAGATTTACGATTTGTATTATATTGTCGATTTGTATATTAGAAAAAGTTAGTAGACAGCAGTATATGCTGAGTGACATCCATTTTGTTGTTGTTTTTGGGTTAAGATGTATTTACTTAAGTTTATCTTTACACCAAAAAAATTATATTCTATACTCTTCTATTCTATTCTACATAGGTACATAAATCACCGACTGGGCTTGGTATGTTCATATGTAAAACTTCTAGAATAGCAAACATACGGCAAGCAAGCAACTGCCAGAAAAACTAAAAAAATATAGTTTAAATAAGGCAAAATTAGAAAATACATCCTAGAGACATCAGATCATACTTTGTAGGTGGTCTGATATCTCTAGCGTGGGATTCGGCAGAAGGTCCCGGCACTGCCAAAATACTTTAAATATAGATGATACACACACAAAAAAATATTGTAGCGTATGATTTTTTGTATATGTTTTTTGTTTATAATCTGGATTTAATAGAATAATCACTAATAGAATAATCTAGTAAACATTATCACTTTTTCGCATAATAAGAGGCGCACTATATCAACTGACCACAACAATTACCCAATAAATTAACAGTCTTCCAAGATTAAAACAGGAAAAGTTTACATAAAGCCAAATACTTACGTGGACGGTATTTCCAATTGATAATTTCCTGAAATACGTATAATAAATTATAGAGGGTATATTTATTACACACATCAAGTAGATAAAACATTACGTAAGAATAAATACAATAAATTAAAGATAGAGACTGACAATAAGAGACTTATCGACCAAGCCGAGTGAAGGCAGCCGTTTCGGCATGAACGAAATATCCTTCCGTATATCTGAAGTCATTATATTATTTCAATTGCCTCACGTGATTGGCATAAGGTGAAAGAGTAACTATGTATGTAGCTTTTATGCCATATTTTTATTTAATTTTTTTTTCCGTCCGATAACTGTCGTCTTAAAGATAAAAAATAAGCTCTTTTATTTTTATCTCTTACGAGCATTATTTATCAAAAGTATTTTTTATGTGGTAGACATGATGTCTGTTAATCCAGCTTTGGCAGTAACAGCAGAAACCCCGATCCAGACGACAAAGAGTAATTGGGTACCGTTTGCCACTTGCCAGCAACGAAACCGTAAAACGGAACTACGATACTCACGGCTACCGATTAAAAAAACATCGATTACAGAATCACCAGTTGTTCCAAGCTCGCAAATCGAAGCCACGATTCAATTCCAAAGTCTCTCAAACCATTAGCCCAAATGGGTCATCAACGTACACTCGGCAAAATATTTACATATAACAAAACCCTAAAAACAGTGGTGATATGATTAAGCCTTTGAGACAAAAGAAAACCGGCCGATTACATGTCGGGCCATGCTCAGTGTAGGGTTCCGTAAAAATGTAAATCAGAACACAGAGATAACTCGGCAATATTGATGTTGACGGTAAGGTGGGTTTACACCAAACGAGCAAATGCTCATTCTATACCCACTCTACGATATTCGTTCGTTACACAAAACGTAATTCGTCGAAACTCGTTGATAAACCCACCTTTACAATCAAATTATAGCAACAGCCTGGATGCTCACAAAAAATCTTAACATGACCTCTAATTGTCATAGAGTTATAGTTCGAAAAATATTATTTGACCGACTCTTATCTTACTTACGACCTTTTGTTTTACATCATTAACATTAGAAAAGTGCTAGACTGCTGATTTTCTAGCCACTCACTTGCTTCATGTGGCTTTTGTTACATGTCATCACTCTTATTTTACATAGACATAGAGTCTATCGCAAAAATCAAAGCAAATGAGTGGATAGTAAGTGTTAACGCAAAACAAAAGGTCGTAAGTAAGATAACAGTCGGTCGAATAATATTTCCTGAACTATACAGTGCATGTTCAGATATTTTTGAGCACCGTGGCTGCTTCAATATATCTGATATTGACTGTACACTAAATAACCACTTATGTTGTTTAGGTGTTACATTCGACGGACTGTACGCATTTGTTTGTTTAGGCCTGATGGTACTTTCGATTCGGTTACTTAGGGACGAAATTGGTTTGGGGTACGATGTCGGTATTACCTTTGAAGGAGCAAATTATAAGAGTGGGTTGCTTTTTTTTATGTAAAATAAAGTAAATAATTAATTTATATGCAGAATATAAGTATGTAGAGCCTGTTAAGATACTTTAACCTCAAATAAACAAGTGTCATACATTACATTATACTATTGTTTCCTGTCTGTAGCATTCTGTCTCCTAAATTATATTTTTTATAAAAGGAGGTTTAGGGTTTCTTTACAGCTGAGCTATTTGGATTTCTTTATATGAATTATGAACACGTCAACAGATTCCCAATTCTACAGAATTCAAAATCTACAGAATTCCGATACTATACAAATTCCCAATACTACAAGTTCTGAATACTACAAATTCCCAATACTACAGATTACCAATACTACAAAATTCCAAATCTACAGACTCCCAATACTACAAATTCTCGATACTACAGATTCCCAATACTACAAATTCCCAATACTACAAATTCCCAATAATACAAATTCCCAATACTACAAATTCTCAACCCAACAGATTCCGAATAACACTGATTTCTAATATGCAATACTACAGATTTCTAATACTACAGATTCCCCACCCTTCTCAATAGATTATCCATGAATATATATGAGCAGCAAAATATGTAAACATTTGCACTTTATTGTATACACCGTACATCTCATAGATAGATGCTATGCGATTGTAGATTGTCGGACAAGTGACAGTTTTCATAGACAGTTTCTGTTATCATTATCAACCGACGAGATGGTGGACTTCAAACGCATTCACATAGTGTCTAGTGAACAGAGCATCTTAAAACATATATAAAAAAAGTTAGTTACAGAAAAATGGTAATGTCAGCAGGCCTAGCCAACATGCCATTAAAATGACAGATTTTAACGAAAAAGCCCGTAACTTCAATATACTTCTGAGGAGGTTCTCAATTCGACATTTTTTTACATGTCTGTTAATCGATATTTTCGAGAATTTTAAACCGATTTTTTTTATCGAACGGGTATAATCCCGAGATGGTTTGCAACGAGTCGAGATCTTATGATGGGATCTTGGAGAAATAAGTTCGGTTTTTATTTTTTTTATTTGGTGATTATTGTTTTATTCTGTAAATTTAATAGATCTATTACTTATCGCATACGCTTGCCGAATGGTAGCTTGGCTAGATCTGGTTCTAGGCAAGTAAAACTGACAGATTTGAAACATGACACTCTTCGCAAATTTGTCGGCCGGGGACAATGACATTAAATAATAAATGGACGCACAGAGCCAAACAAAAAAAACCAAGAAAAGTGGCACTAAAAGTCATTTCTATCATGTTTCAGTTGAAGCTAATAACGCTCAGCTTCTGCAGCCCATTTTTTGGGACCCTTTTTTTGTGCTGTTTGGGGATCCAGTTATATATTCTAAATCAATGGCCGGGGACGAAGAACCGTCACTTTAATCTATTTCACAAATTTAATGAGATGACATCTGCCAGTGCCATTCATTTATCGAGAGTGTACTCAATTACTTACTTCTTAAAAATGTGAAATTGATAAGAGTCTATTAATTAAAATCGCAAATTAGAGTATACAGTGAGTTACAATGAAACTGGCATTTATTGTATCCAAGGAATATGATGCAGATTTTTAGCCAAACCGTCAGCATTATGAAATTTGAAAAGTAATTAATTTTGTAAGAAAAGATAATTGAGAAGCAATGCACTTCAAAATTAATCGTTAATTTGCACTTGACAATGACAGTTCGCAACCACTAGAGGTGTGCGCCGATGGCCAAACCATCGGCGGCGGCCGCCGGTCTGAAAATGGCCGGCGGCGGCGGCGTAATCGGCGTAATCGGCGTAATGAAAGAGAAAAGTTAAAATTTTATAAAGAACGGGTTTATTCAAATTTTTGCTTGGCAATTCAGAAGCTCATTGCCTCTTTGGATTCACCACTCAACGTGTGGTATTTGGACGACGGAACGATTGGGGGTAGTCCGGGGACCGTATTGGACGACCTCAATAAACTTGTGCCAGCGTTGAAGGGGATCGGGCTTGAGATCAACCCAGCCAAGTGTGAGCTCTTTTGCTGCGGTTCTGCTGAGGGCGCTAGGTTGTCAGATTTTGAGGAGGTGTTGCCAGGCCTTCGGTGTCTTCAAAAGTCATCTTTGAGCCTTTTGGGGGCACCTATTTTCCCGGAAGGAGTCAGTGCGGCCCTTGAGGAAAAAAGGTTAGCGGTGGTGGGGGCCAAGGAACATCTCAGTGGCTTGTCTGCGCACGTCTCGCTTGTACTGCTGGGGAATTGTTTTGCGATGCCTCGCATGATGTACATTTTGAGAACTTCTCCGACTTGGCTGTTTGACAGTGACGTTGCGAGGTTGGATGAAGCAATCAAGTCGTCTCTGGAGTCGGTTTTGAATGTACATCTTGACGAAACGCAATGGTGTCATCCCAATGTCGTAAAAAAATGAAAATGAAAATGAAAATTTATTAATAACAATGGTTACAGGTCAATATTTAGTATCATTACATTATATAATTATAAAATGTATCGCTATAAAATATAGGTAGGTATTATAATGTTAAAGGCATTTCAAAAAAATCGTTATATGTGTAGAACATTTCTGAGATAAGCCACTTGTTAAGTTTAGATTTAAAACTAGCGGTGGAAGTTGCATCTCTGACACACTCCGGGAGGCGGTTATATATCGATGGTCCGAGACAATAGACTGATTTCGCCGACTTAGCTAGTTTGTGGCGCTCTGCTACTAGTCTGTCCGCGTGTTGATTGCTACGCAGGGGGTATTTGGCATTCGAACCTCTGCATTTGAATAGATCTGATGTCTATTGACGTACGTGAAAATAGACACCTGTTGTATAAGTATGCACGGTAGAGGCATGATTTTAAAATCTATAAAGAGATGGCGGGCAGGAGCATCGTTGGGTTTACCGGCCATGCCACGGAGTGCTAGCTTCTGGAGGGAGAAAACGCGGTACCAGTCGGCGGCGCGTGCCCACAGCTCCGTGCCATAAGTCAGCAACGAGTGAACCGTTGCGAAATATCATTGCCGCACTGCATCCCGGCAGGCTGTGCGCGCTAAGCGGCGCAGCGCAAAACAAGCCCTACCAAGTCGGCAACATACCTCATCTATGTGCTGCCCCCATGTGAATGCGCTGTCAATATGGAAACCGAGTAAACGGGTACAGGACACTTGCTGTATGGGGGAGTCATCTACGCACACAAGTAAGTTATCACTCAGGTGACCGTTTAGTTTTACGTTCATGATGCAGGTTTTGGTTTTATTTAGTGCTAGCCCGTTTGTCCTAAACCACTCGTTAAGTTGACATATCACGTTGTTCGCGGAAACCCTCAGTTGATTTTTCGTGGGCGTGCTTATAACTGCCGTGACGTCGTCGGCGTACATGTAGACGTCAGCGCCTTTTATTGCCAGCGGTAGGTCGTTGAGGAGTATGCTGAAGAGGGTATTTGAGAGGCAGGACCCCTGCGGAACTCCCAGCAGGTTATGGCGCTCGGACGATTTTACGCTGTCGTACCGGGAGAGCTGCCCTCCCGGTACGACATGGTGGGTTGGGAGTACGCCGCTGCAGCGAAGTTGGGTTAGTAGCATTCCTCGCTTCCGCACACGGGACGTTGGGTCTTGTCACTCGGATATTGTCTAACTATGGTGACATTACCCGGGTACCGTTTGTTGCGGAGGCACTTACTAACTGGAACACTGTTTGTGGGGGCGATGAGCAGCCGGACAATCTAGTCATTCAGAGAGGGTGGGATGACATTCTGTGCAAAAAAATCGTCGCACAATTGTTGGATGAGGTGACAGGCTCAGGAATTGCGCGACTTAAGGCCGCATCTCGTGCGGAATCAGGAGCCTGGCTGCACGCGCTGCCTTCCCCTTCGCTAGGAACACTCCTAGATAACGATTCTTTAAGAATCGCAACTGCTCTGCGATTGGGGTGTAAGGTGTGCGAGGCCCATCGGTGTGTATGTGGAGTTATGGTGGAGGAGAATGGGCATCACGGCCTAAGTTGTTTGAAGTGCGCGGGGCGATTTCCGAGGCATCATGCACTCAATGAGGTGATTCGCAGAGCTTTGGTGTCGGCCAACGTTCCTTGCGTTCTGGAGCCTCCAGGGTTATGCCGGACGGATGGCAAGAGACCTGATGGTTTGACATTGGTTCCTTGGCAGAAAGGTCGGTGCCTTTTGTGGGATGCGACGTGCGTAAGCACGTTTGCACCTTCACATTTGGGTCACACCGTAAGGTCCGCTGGGTCCGCCGCGGAGTTTGCGGCCAAATTAAAACATGCCAAGTACTCTGCCTTGGAACCAATGTACGACTTTGTGCCCGTTGCAGTGGAGACTGCGGGACCGTGGGCTTTGGAGGCTAAGGCATTCGTGTGGGACTTACGCCGTCGACTGAGAGAAAGGGGAGGTGACCCTCGCTCCGGATCGTACCTGGTACAGCAGATTTCATTGGCCATACAGCGCGGCAACGCTGCTAGTGTAATGGGCACATTTGGGCCGGGTACGTTTCGGGGCGTTCGTGTGTACGAGTAACTAGCTATTAAGATTGACAAAGCCTGTTGCGGATTTCATCTTTGTACCTAATTGTATGTGACGATGCCTATTGCTGATATTCTGTTGTAGCCATACCTGACGAAGCCTGTGTTGCGGATGTTGATTGTGATTTAGATAATTGATTTTATGATTAAATAATTCCTATACAAAAAATTAAAATATCTAATTTCAAGCCTGAGTATTAAATGGTAGGTAAATAAAAAAGTAAATTTTCTTGACTGTATCCATATTTGATTATCATTATTAAAACTAATAGATATACTTTCTCTTAATGTTTCTTCCTGACGACGGAAACCACAGCGGACGCTAACCAGAACCTTCAAGATGTAGTTCGAATCCTCAGGGAGGAAGGTACGTGATTTTGTGAAATTCAGCGCTGGGGCAGGAAGTCAAAGTTTTCGGGGGAGACCTTAGGGCATTTAGGGCTAATGTAGTAACGACGTAAAAACCCAGCCGTCTCTTCGTCAGAGAAACGGGCTCTAAACCAAAATCAGTAAGCACGTACGACACGATCTCCGATGTTCCAATACTCTTTCAATTGAAAGAACGATCGTCAGAACCGGAGGACAAAGGTTTTCGTACAATCTGTAGGACTCTAGTAAGAAGCCACCTGACGAAGCTGACTACAGCTCGTGGAGAAGTCGTTACTTCGAAGCTGGCAGTCCTTTCCGAAGTAGAAGACTTCTATGGCCCATTATGCGCTTCGCATAAATCTCGACCTGATCTCTAAAATGAGGATTCTAGACCCACTTTGATACGCCACTACACCGAAGACCTGCTAGAAGTCAGTATCGGAGAAATCGAGATCGCTCTTGGGCATCTTAAAAACGGGAAAGCCCCTGGATAGGATGGCGTTACAGTTGTTAAAAGTAGGAGGTAAACCCGTACTGTGGGAGCTCCAACGCTCCATCCAAGCTTTTCAACGCTGTCCGATTCGAAAGGAGAACTTCGGAGGCATGGAGTTCAAGGGTGGTCGTCCTGTTCTTCAAAAAGGGAGACAAACCCCTAATGAACTATCGATCGATTTCTCTTCCAAGCCATGTCTATAAGCTGTTCCCAAGAGTGATCACGACCCGTCTTGCGCGGAGACTCGACGAATTCCAACCTCCGGAACAGGCTGAATTTCGGAGCGGATACGGCACCATAGACCACATCCACACAGTGCGGCAAATTATACAGAAGACCAAGGAGTATAATCAGCCTTTGTGTCTAGCATTTGTGGACTATGAGAAAGCCTTTGACTCGATTGAGATCTGGTCTGTTCTGGAGTCTTTGCAGCGATGTCAAGCAGATTGGCGATACATTCAAGCGATAAGATGTCTCTACAAAGCCACCACCATGTCCATCCAAGTACAGAATCAGCAAACAAATCCTATACAATTGATTGCATAGAGGCGTGACACAGAAATTGTTCTCAAACGCAATGAAGGACATGTTTCAGGCGCTGATCTGGAAAGGACGTGGCATCAACATTAATGGCAAGTACGAGAGGTAGTATGTATACCTCGGGTAAACATTACAGATGGGTAGGAACAACTTCGAGGATGAGATGAATAGAAGAATTAAGCTAGGTTTGGCAGCATTTCGGAAGCTACGTCGAGTCTTCACATAGTCGACTCCAATTTCAAAAGTCATCAATCAGTGCGTCCTACCCGTCATGACGTACGGAGCCGAAACGTGGACACTGACGGTAAGACTGGTCCATAAGTTCAAGGTCACTCAGCGCGCTTTGGAAAGGGCTCTATGCTCGGCTTCTCTCTGCAGGATCGAATCAGAAATGAGGTTATCCAGCAGAGAACCAAAGTGATCGATATAGCGTGGAGCGACGATTTGGCAGGAATGAAGACGGTTGCGTGAAATTAGGGAGGCCTATGTCCAGCAGTGGACTATTATAGGCTAATGATTATGTATTGTTAAATGTGAATATTTAACGATAGTTAAAGAGCATTTGAGTCAATCCCACTGACATTTTGAGTTTTGCTATGAAAAATTTCGGTCCTTGCTATTAACTCTATGAACAACTGTTTTCAAGGCCACGCCGCCGATCAATTTTGACCGGCGCGCCACCGCCGGCTATTTGGCCATCGGCGCTCATATATCTACTGCTGCGTAGCGTGCGTTCCGTGTCCACTCAAAATGGCTGACTGAGTCCCCGCGCTTATGGTGCCGGTGCCGGGCTTCCACCTGTTCGGCGTACGGACGTCCCGTACCCCGCAGCCCCCGCACCTCGCACTCTAGTGCCGTTGACAACGAGTTTATATTGCCTGTATGGCACAAGTTATTTATTGTTATCTTGATATAACTACAAAACAAACCACGGAAAGCTGTTCGCTTCTTAATTTTTTTGGCTTGCAGGTAAATTTGCTTTATAAAATAAATTTTAGGGTAATGATGCGTGATCTACCTAAGTACCTACGCGAAGTGTGAGAAGTATAATCTAGGATACTTCTATTGACGTGTTGCAATGTACGCACACAAAACAGTTAAAAAAAATTAAGAATTATTGTCACGCCGATTTCACGCCGGTGAAAACATCGGCGGCGGCGGCGTGGCTAAAATGACCGGCGGCGGACGCCACGCCGATCGGCGCACACCTCTAGCAACCACTCGCAACGTTTGACAATGACAACTAAGCAATACACGCGTTACATTGATCGTTCGGAGGAAATAAACATAAGTACTTAATTGTACGGTAAATGTATTAACATTTGACACTTTAAATTGACATACTGATTGCTATGCTATAATATGAAATTGCTAGTAATGCGTTTGATTACCTATTTTCGTAAAAGCCAGGGTCATGGTAACAGACTGTAATTGCACAATGAGACTCAATAGTACATTTCGAAACAAGAGCAAAAAAATTTTTTTTCGACAAGAGAGAAAGTTGGAGCCCGAGTGAAACGAGGGCGACAATCACCCGAGTTAAAAAGAAGTTTTTACACGTATATCGAACGACTTTTTTCATAACAAGTGCCTTAAAAAGAGAAATTTACGCACGCGAAACGTGCGCAAAGTTTACTTTTGCGCACTAGTTAGGAAAATAGTTATAACAGAACTTAATTTAATTATTTTATAAGTATATGTAATATAAATATTTTCTTTTTGTTCCAGGTAAGCATTTATACATCTTGAAAGGTGATCTACGGTAATATTTATAGTAAATAACTTGAAATCATTTACGAACAGGTTAGTAAACCATTTCGAGCCTATTGTGAAATTCCATCTCAATTTATTAAAAAACTACATTAACCACAACATGTAGCTGTTGTTTTCATTGAATTTGTATTTAATTAAACCTATTGTTTTAGGTATGGTCAAGTGGGGTAAGTGGATTTTTTATTTTACCCTTAATAGGGTAAGTAATACAGTACATTTCTTCTTCCGTTTCTACCAGTCTTATCCCATCTGACTTTATCTTTCACCATTCTCTTAAAGTGGTACGTTTTTTGATTCAGTCGAGTTCATAAATATGTTGTAATTTTACCATATTGAAATTGACTACGGTGAAATAATGTGTAGGTACATATTTAGGAACTCGAATATTCCAAGTGCTAACTTAAGGTGTGGTCTTCTGTAGTTTTTGAACTGCGTATATTATTTTAGATTATTTTAAGCACTATGTGTTAGTTACTGGAATTTTCGTTATGATATAATTACCAGTATAATGTAGGTTTGGGAAGCAGTAGAAACTAAATATGAACATAGGATAAATTATTAATTTGATTTTAAATACATCATCCAACACAACTTAGTCTCACGTTATGTTAAAGGCGCGTGTTGTGGGTACTAAAGGGCGTAATAAATTGAGAAAGACACAAAAGGTTTCACTTACCGGGATGCGAATCCGGGACCTCCAGCTTGATCGGCAAAAAACATACCGACTAGGCGCCTGAGGCCGTCAAAAATAGCAAAGCAAATGTTTTAAAAGAAACCTAAATCTCACTTTCCATTAAGAAATTAAATTTTGGAAGCAAAATCATGAATTCTTAAACATTGACACTTTGTATAATTTTCCTACTTGAGGCCGCACTTTCCCATTCATTTAATTTTTATGGAGGTCGGGATCCAAATGTAGAAAATTCTTCTGACACGTAAGTTAATTTAACAATAACATTTCTACATACTGCATGCCTTTTGTAGTTTAAAAATTCCACGAATATAATAAAAACTTCAGCCCCACTCTGAATGTAATAGGTATCGATAGAATTGAATTTAGTATTAAGAGTATTCAAAGAATATATATAAAATACTAAAATTGACTACCCAGAGTAAACTTTAACTTTCCTTGTATTTGAATAAGGTTAAATTTCCAAAACCTTTGAAAGCCTAAAGAAGTTGTTGAAAATTACCAGACAACTCTGTGCTAGTTCTTTATATGGACTTGGCATGTTCATTAAATTGACTGACGATTTAGCGGTTGCCCTAAATACGAGATAGATTGGTAATGTGGTTGATTTAGTTAAGATATAGTTTAATTGAAAACGACAGCAATTCGCATTGGATTTGAATTAACATTTTGTATGTTACGATAATTACTGGGTGCTGGAAATATAGCTACGAATATGAAGGGAATCATAAATATAAAATTTAGTATTTCATTGGGATTGACGTATTAATCGCTTTTGCTAGGCTATCTACCAAGCGTATAAATACTAAATATAAATAATTGTTGGGTCGTGATTGGGTGAATATCTGAGCGTTTCAACCGCCTAATTTGGGTGGCATAATTTTTGCCGATGTGTCTAAACGTCTCAATGTTATACTTCGTCATTTGTATAATGTACCGTGCCTCCTTCAAATGACAAAGTGGCACATTGTAAAGAATAGAAACTTCGGCAAAAATGATGCCACCAAAATTAGGCGGTTGAAACGCTCAGATAATCACCCGATTCCGAATCTTAAAAGGTGATGAAAGATGTTCGTACTCAACACCTTATTCCTTTGGTCTAAAAATCACTAACGATCTGTTTAAAAATCCCCAAATAAATATTTATCCGTTAGATAAAATTATCATTATCCTTTTCCCCAGGCATATGAATACAAAGGACAGCTACTGTTTACCTAACAGATGTATTTTCTTCGTGGATGATGAAACAGGCCTTAATAAGAAAATAAAATCAGCATTTTCATAATAAAGCTCGCCAATTTCGCCAGCCTAACAGTACGGGACCAGGATGCTTAGACAAGTTGTCAATCGGTAAGGCTTAGTAGCGTATCGTAGTTTTCCCTCTCTATCACTCTTTCATATTAGTGCGACAAAGATAGTTAGCTGCCTTTCGTTTACGATTGACGATTAACCTTTAGCGATTGGCAACTTGCCTAAGCACGGTGTTGGTGTCACGAGAAAAGCTCCTTTTTCACTTTTTGACACTGTGAACCCCCTCCCCCCTCAATATTTGACTTATTCTTACTTCCTTTCTATATTTGTTTTTTCCCTACTCGCGTACTGTCATTATTTCATTATAGCAAACTAATCGCGAAAACATGAGGTCCACCTTAAGAGTTTTATTTTTAGTAACACTACCATGAATTCAATTGCAAAATTTCTATAATTCATCTAGACTTGATGAGATTTTTCTGACCGATTGGTTTCGAAAACCAATGAGTATCGAAACGTTTGGGACAAGGATCCTCTATACTGTATTGTGTTTAATAAAAATGTTTTCAAGACTTAATTTATTTCAGTGGCAGGTAGGTAGGCTATGTATTTTTATTCAAATTATTACAATGTCTCCGACATAAGTCACATCCATTTTTTTTTAATTCAAGTCTCAGATACAAAAAATGATTCCGTTTTAAACATTCCTGTTTACCACGTCTTAATTAAAATATCTTTCTAAGGCTGTATTCCTTTTATAAATAAGACTATCGGCATCTGGATCGCCATAGATATCTGTACCAGTCATAGACTAGAATACTTAAAGATGTCGCTTTTTTCATGACAACTTAGGCAGCCAACAATATTTTCAAACAACTTAAAAAAGGAGGAAGTTTTCAATGCAACTGTACCTATGTAATTTTTTATGTATACATGTAACCTCAGAACTTTTCTCTGGGTGAACCGAGTTTGATGGTTATTTTTTATTTGAAAGCTGATGCTTCCCAATTGGTCCCAATTTGATTTGGTCCAGTTCTGTGCTATACAATATTATCCATGAAAAAACCATATAAGTCGCTGTTGAATTCGCATTAATCATGTACACGACAAATGGACGAATAACTCAATATCGCGCCAACTGTTTTCGATCATTATTTTTAACCAAATTCAAAACAGCCAGAGGGTTTATTAGGGTCTGATGATGCGATCTCGGAGAAATCGGTTGAACTGTTTTTTCCCATATTAAAAATTTACCCCCTTATTCATAAACGTCTGCTAACTTAAGAAGCCGCTAAGTATTGTTTGTCCCTGTTGCTCTTATGGACATGTGTCCATAAGACCGAAAGGGACAAACAATTAATTATTAGCGGCTTGTTAAGTTAAGAAACGTTTATGAATAAGGGGGGTAGTGTTTATCGGGATATCAAGCGCTTAACTAACGTGAGAGATTCAGTGATGCATTTGAAGCTTTGAAAATTTACGAATTATCGTACTTTGTAGACTCAGCTGCGAAAATAGATAGGAAAACCATGAATGATTTTTTTTTTTATTTTAATTCGAGATGTCTTTAGATTCCATTCTAGAAAAAAAGTTCTAGAGGAGATATGGGTATTTTGGTTTATTGATATTGTTCACAATTTCTATTGGCAGCTCTTTACAAGTTTCAGTGGAAAAAAAATTATGATTTTGCTCAATATTTTGATTTGTGTTCTTAGAGCAATATGTAACTCTGTTAAGATATTCTTAGCGTTGTTCGCTAAACTAGGTACATTTCAATTACATATTTATCTATTTATGATGTCATGAATAGATAGATGTATGAATCAAAAATACTATTTAAGCGGAAATTAATATAAGCGGAAACAAACGTGGGAATCGCACCAGCATCCCTAGCTTTCGCTACTGATGCCCTTACCATTAGAAAATCTTGGTCTCGTAGTAACTTGGTATTTTATTCGCAGGTATATGAGATCAATCAGTTTATAGTCTATAGGTTTGTTAGTCTATGGAAGCAGTAGCGATGTATGGGCCGCGAGAGTCTTGGTCAAGGCGCCTAGGCTTAGCACCTACGGTCTAATTGAAACCATGAGCTCGATGTTTCTATGTGAGTAGCGAGTATAATTTATCAGTAGTGCCACTGGTGTAAAAAATACATTTCAAATTTTGTTTTATTACACCGTACATTCTTTTACACAAAAGATCCCAATGGGTCGAAGTGTATCCGTAAGGGCCCCGCAAATAAGATAAGACACCGTTAATTATTATATTCTCGCGCTCTCAGTTCATTAAATAGTGTTAATTTTTTTTTGTAAATTATAAAATATCGAGTCCTCTCAGTGGGTATTTACGATGGTTTCCTGGTTATCGTCTGTCGTCGTTGCCGTCATGATTTATCATATTTGCATTGCGAAAGAGACGTATAACTAGTACCTACGATAAACGATAAAATCTGGACTACAATGTGCCAACTACCCCTTAAAACTTACTAACCTTTCATGGCAATTACGGTGAGATGAATTTTATATTGATGAAATAAAATGCTGTTTATTTACCATAAATATTATTGAAAATTCCATTTTCTTCAAATCCGGTATAGTTATTATTTACTGACGTGTTTTGACTGGTCACACAACTGCTATGTATGTACAAAGCTCGCGTTATGATTCGGATCCATTTATTTTTATAACAATAAAAATATATATTTCAAGAAAAAGGCTCCGTCTAGTCGTTACGACTCATGACTGCTAAACGATGATGGACGGACGGCGAAACGGAGCTAAATAGCAACGCCCACTTGTTCCTGTCAAACATACTCTAAAGATAAACCTTTGTTTTCCTCCTTTCAAGGAAAATTTCGCGCCTTGTTCCCCATTTATTGTTTTCCCCAGACGTGTCTATGACCTTTCTTGTCACAGTAAATACCGTGTTTAAGTTTATTTTGAAGCGAAACTATTGTGCGAGATCTGGCAGCCATGACTATTCTGTGGCACAGCATGCTTACAGAGTTCCAGTTAAACACAAAACTCTACGCGATTTACACGCATTTTCTATACCGATACTGCAGATATCGGTGCAAGCTGGAAAAGACATTCGAGTGATAAACATAAAGTGCTAAATCGTTATAACTGATTTAATAAAATTGCATGTGTTTAATAAACGTATCAAAGCAAGGTAGTGCAAATTATAGTGTCAGAGGTGGTATAATGTAAGATAATGGCAACCTTAGTAAAATACTTAGTCTATTATACATAATGACAGGCGTGCATTTAGGTATAATTGGCAATAAAAATATCAAAATATTAATAAACCAAGTCACTCACGTAATTTAAGTGTCGATCATTGCTCGACATGTTTCGACCTATTAAGAAGGTCCTAGTCTGGAGTACTCTCGGTCAAAGCCCAACGTGTACTCAATGTGTGTGTATATAATGAACATATGTGTGCTCCTGAATAGGTCACTTCTATCTTGGCAAATAAGAGGGCGGGAGTGAACGTACTGATCTCGTTTTTACTAAATTTTCACTTGTCAGTGAAAAAAAATCAACTTACTCATCTTCATTACAAGCTAGGTAAATTTTGAGAGTGAAATTAAGATTGAATGGTACTTGAAAATAGCTACTTTTCTACCTGGAGCTAATATTTTTATTATGCATGTCAACATATTGTCTTTATTTTTTAATCCATTTTTGGAAAACTTTCCTATATTCGATTGTTTCCCTTTTGGCACATTGCTTCTTGTGTTGTGTTCTATCAGCCAACGCACAAAGTGGCTTTTTCTTATCGTTGTTTGACAAACCTGTTAGAATTTTGCTGATATAACGCTAATTTATTGTGTCCTACATTCTAGTTAATCCAATAAGCCTTGGCTCGGCTCGCAGCCGTAAAAATCATAGATTCTCGTTACCCATGCGGATCAACAACGATATTTCTTGCTTGTTGCACCTCCGGCTTTTAGCCAGGGAGGCTACCACGATAAACTGACTTTAAAGGCCTTCAATGATCATGAATGTCAGACTCCGTAGCCTAGTTGGTAGTGACCCTGCCTACGAAGCTGGAGGTTCCGGGTTCGAATCCCGGCGAGGGCATTATTTGTGTATTTATTTATCACAAATATTTGTTCCTTGGTCATGTATGTCTATGTATTTAAGTATCTATATGTATCTATCTATTACAATATCGTCGCTTGGTACCCACATCACAAGCCTTAATTGAGCTTACCGTGGGACTAGGTTGATTTGTGTAAGATATCCCAAGATATTTATTTATTTATTATTTATTTATCTATGATAAGAAAATTAATAGTCATAATTTTTGTATTACGAATTAAAATTTTGTGTAACATTTTTTGAGAATGAAAAAGGACTACAAATTATGTTTTTCTCGGAAGATCAGCGACAAGGTACCTAACAAGTATCTTGACAAAGCTAAGTGAAAACCTTTTCAGTGACTCTTTAAAAATTAATTGTATGTTATAGCACTGAATAAATTATTTTTCTTTCTTTCTTTCTAAACTCAAATTGCCTGTGAGCGATCTAGAAAACGCACATTTTTATTTACCAACTTTTTCTACTGCCAAAGGTTGTTGGACAGACTATACGCGATCGTCATTTTAGTTTTAATTGGAGTCCCTTTGATTAAGGGTTTTGATTAAGGAACCCTTTATAGATCTTGGTAGCCCCGGAGCCCGTTTCTCCACAGCTTGTAACTTGTAAAACAAGTGAACGTCTCTTATTTAATATTATGAACCCTTTAACGGGCAAGACTCGAAAAAATCGTGGGTTCAAGCCTCAACGTCATTATATAGTATGAAAGATTCTGTACAAGAAAAAAATACGAAAAGATAGTGCTATAGGGTGGTCCCTTTTGAGACCAGTTCCCTACAAAGGGTTAATTAGGTATATAAGGACTTCCACTGGTATATTTTTATTTTATTTATTTGGAGGCTCAACAGCAGTACATAAGAGATATACAAAACTGAGTGTATAGTAAACAAAGATGTCCACTAAAAGATGTCCACAAAAATACAATTAACATGCTATAACAAGATAGAGCGAAAGCTACAATAGTTTTTGAGAAATAGGCCCCTGAATACCTCTTGTAAGTTTATCACGTTTGTGCTCAAATTACGTAATAAACTTACTAGTGAAACTATGTATGTTAACTTATTTATTATTTAGCTTTTTAATAACGAATGGATATACTTGTCCTAAAGATGCCCATACCAAATCGCCACACTGCTGATCTACGCAAGCGGGTTGGCGATCGCAGTAATGTGTCCACTATGATGATGCTGCTGATCATCATCAATCTTCGATAAATTCGTCAGTGACACTTAAATCCCTTAGCCCACTTTTACGACACCTGCGGGAAGAGAGTGGTGACAAATGTTTTCTTACTGTCGTCACCACGCAGCACCCGTCACTCGGAATGATCCATAATCACTTAAAAGCCTTATCCAGTTCATACCTCTTAAGTACACGTATTAGCAACTTCCTGCTTGATGTCGATAATCTTATTAATTAAACGTTCGTCGTTCGCGCTTGTATTTGATCATGTTATTAATAATTAATTCAATAATCGGTAATCTCATGTTGTCACTAATCTGACTTGTGTTTTGCTTATCGCAAACAGGCTTCGAAATTCTCAAAATAAACTTTAAGCGTTACATAATTCGCGTACTAATTTGGCTGATATATTATTATGCAATGTTAAAAAAAAAAAACATTTTTTGTCACACACGTTTAACCGTTTAATTATTCACCGTAGTCTGTTTAATTAAACCCGACCGATTTTAACAGTGTATTCCTGACCACATTTAGTAACTATGTCATATAAACTTTTCTGGATATGGCGTAGTTTCAGAGTTTTTACCAATTGAAAATAAAACATATTTCCTTATCTGACTCAGTACAAAAGCTCTTTTTAACGGCGTTGGTGCCATTGTGTAGAATAGTCTCACTAACCTCATATTACATGTCAAAAAGTGATAAATAAAACCTTTAAAATATTAACACTCATTTTAAGTGCCAGTTTTATGAATAACATTTACTTTTTATGTTTAAATACATTCAAAAATAGTGAAAAAAATGTTTCGCCAAAAATGATAAAACTCATGTAATATTTTTTGTTTGTTTTTACATTAAAAACGCGTTGTTAAAATATTTCGGATTATAAGAGCCCACGTTGTATTTTACCGTAACTCACGTTAAACCATTTATCGTTTGTCAGAATAATAACGAATATACTGTGTAGGTACGAGTTTAATTGCCGCTAGTCTTTAAAATATATACCTACGTTGAACCTAGAATATATCTATATTTGATTAAAGTCGGTCGCAATCAGACCCGATGTCAGGCGTGGTTATCGGAATAGGAATTGGCAACTTAATTGGCTGTAGACTACCATTATTCCACTGATTCAATTATTTCATTCAATTCTCTATTCAATTACATGAATTATATGTTTTAAGTTTTACTATGTAGGTACATTACTCAGATATTATACTTATGATCATTTTTATTACTTCTTGCGTTTTTCAACTTATTTCTAAAATAGGAGTGCTTTAAGGTCTCTGCCCACTAGACCGTACCATACCATAACCGTAGCATGAACGTAACAGACAAAAAACTGTTCTTTGTATTAAAAAGTATGAGACAGTGTTGGCCCGGCGCCGGATCGTCCTAGTGGGCATAGTCTCATACTTTTCAGGACCTACTCCATGACCCAGATGTCCTGTAAATATCAGTTTTTATGTCATATGGATCCATTATTATTTAGTATTTTTAAATAAATAATAACGACAGTTGATAGTTATAACCGCTTCACTAAAAAGTGCGTCTCACGATAATCGTGACGGATCAACATTGTTACAATAAGTCAAGTTCGTCGCCGCTCTCATGACTGTCATTGTCAATCTAATTTTAACCGACTTCAAAAATGGATGAGTTTCTAGAGGTTCTCAATTCGAATGATTTTTTTGTATTTTTGTTACTCAATATCTTCCAAAATCGTGAACCAATTTTAAAAATTGTTTTTTTTTTTTAATCTTACGGGTATTACTATAACCTCGAGATGGTCCCGTTGGCACAAAGTCTGATGATGCGGACTTAAAGAAACTGGTAGAAGTCCTTTTTTAAATTGATGACTATATTACAATTATTTACAAGTTTTTTTACCAGCATCTAGCGGGCCAGCAAGGCGGTGGCAACTAACAGGTTACTAATTGTCTCCTGTTCGTTGCCGCCGCGATTTGGGCTCTACTTTTCACTTACGATCAGGTGCACTTATTTGTTGTGCCAACGTTATTTTTATTGGGTCGGCAACGCGCATGTGACACCCTGAGGTTGCAGGCGCCCATAGGCTACGGTGACTGCTTTCCATCAGGCGGGCCGTATGCTTGATGCCACCGACGTGGTATAAAAAAAAAAAAAAAAAAAAGTACAGTCGAGTGCATTAATATATAGACACATTTGTAAGGGATCAGTATGGAGAATTGTATATATATTAATGCCCTTGACTGTACCTAGTGAGGATTTCACTAAAAATAACACCAAATCCAAGCAACAAGACAACAAATGCTATTCAAAATCAGGCATTTGTTTTTTTTTTCATTTTCTATTGGCACACGGAATACCCTACACTGGAACTCTGATGTGTGTTGTGTAATGTGTGGAGTATCCAATTTGCTTGTTTTATACGTCGGTTCGCTTCGCTGGCCGTCATAATGGGGACTCTAACGCTTGGGGAAATTACAGAAATGTTATCTGACGAATAATTTAATTTAGATATACGAAGTGTAACGCCTGAAAAGAATTTACACTAAATAGATACTGTAAGTATATTCACACGTCTTATTATTATTGTAACGAACAGAAATTCAATAAAAAACACAATCTGCATTTCCATTAATTAGATCACTCTTTGTAAACGTAATAGTACATTGTGCATCAAAGGAGGTAACTACGGAATTATTATTATTAGGCGGAGGGCTTTTATGACTCGAGTTAGTATTTCGCTTACCTACCGTGATGCATACAATGTTTTTCATCACACTTGCCCACAAAAAAATAAGTTTTAAGACATAATATTATTAAATGACGTACTGACATTTCTATTACTTCCTAGGGAATATCACTTTTCTATTACTCCCGCTACGCGCGCAAGCAATGGCGCGCTTAGACAGCAAGTGTGATGAAAAAGTCTTTACTTGAACTTTTTTCGGTAGGTAGGTACTCGGTACTGCATGGTTCCACTAAATTCACTCTGGATAATCATGTATCAAATACATCCATATATAGTTTGTCAATTATATAAGAGAACGTGATCGATTTACAACTACTACCTATACCATTCGCCAGTAGAAACCAAAACAAATGAAAACCAACCTAAAAACTTACATTATTCCATAATCACGCACTTTTAGAATACAATCTTGGTTTTATTGCCAACAACCTTAACCCTTGAATTGACGTACATTTTTAGTTAGAATTAAATATTGATACCTATTTATTATTTCACGATATGTGTCAAATGGGTCAAAATTCTTTTCGTTATCTTGTTTCATACCGCTCTGTCACACTTTTAGTTACTGTTTCGACTAAGTATATGTAACAAAACCTGGTGCACTTGTATTTATTTTTCAGGCTAGATTTTAATCCATACTGCAGATATTTAAAATAAAACATCATTTCATACAAAAATCACCACTCCGTCACGTTTTTTAGGGACACAAAATAAGACAACGAAAAGAATTTTGACCCAATACGTCTAATGCTATGGAAAGTCAGCCATATTTGTTTATGTTATGTTATAAACGCGCATTTACTTTCTATCCGGCTCGCTCGCAGCAATAGTTACCCAAGTACGAGCAGGATAGATACAAGGTAAGGCCGCGTTAAAAACGCCGCAGTAGCTCATTGTAGGCACACAGATCGCAGTAATTTACTAAATCTGCTATCATGATGTAGTAATTTACAAAATCTGCTATCCGCCTAGATATTTAAACTACTTAATAGGCACGCAGTCCTGCATATCCACTACAATTTGCGCAATGCAAGGAGAATCGATTATAACACACTCGAGAGCAATGAAATCACTAGCCGTACTCGTACCATGAGTTGGCAAGTAGGTAACGTTTATTACTGAGAGTGTTTTTACTCGATACCTATACTAAAGTAGTCTCTCGAGCTCGCTTCGGTACATCAATACGAGCGTATCAAGTAAACGGAAACGAAAAGGCTACTGGCCAACTCATGGTAAATACATTATGGGTAAACTAGTGATCTAGGTACTTGTGTTTTCTTACAACACTTAATCTGGATATGCAATGCAGTTGTTCCCTTGATAATCACCAATTTCACCATTCCATTCACTCCATCCTCAGTCACAGTTAGACCAAGAACCTTGACCCCGACTTAGTGCCAACTGAACAATCTCGGGGTTATACCCGTGCAATTCAAAAAATAATATGAAAATCGGTTGACGATTCTCGGGGATATCGAGTAAAATAAATACAAAAAAAAACAGTCGATTAATGAACCTCCTCCTTTTTTAAAATCGGTTAAAAACAAGAAAGTCTTTATTTATTCATAAACATAGTCAATAAAAAATGGGCCAAGTCCGAAGTAGACTCGTGTGGAAAGGGTTCTGTAGGTACGTTCACGAATGTCAAATGAAAGGGTTTCCTGTGAGGATATTAAATCTTGATTTCTTATTTAGTATTGTAAAATAAATAATACTGAAGCTATAAATATTAGATGTCATATACCAAAGAAAAACGACCAAGATCACCTATGTCCGAGGTGGGGATCGAACCCACGTACTCAGCTTTCGCGGCTGATGCCTGTACCCCTCGACCACTCAGTCTTAACTCGGTCGGTAAGACCGAGTGGCCGAGGGGTACAGGCATCAGCCGCGAAAGCTGAGTACGTGGGTTCGATCCCCACCTCGGACATAGGTGATCTTGGTCGTTTTTCTTTGGTATATGACATCTAATATTTATAATTTATATAGTATTAAGTAGTGTGACTACTGGAGAAAAATTAAAAGTACAAATCAGAATATTTAGTTAATAAATAATTTGATTTGTGTTTTCACAATAATTATGTTCAATACTGAAGCTATTCAAGAAAATATAGTGCGAGTCGAACTCGCATTTGGCCGGTTTTTACTGTCAGGGATCGACACAGTGATTTCATTATGATACCATTTTAATTTACTCAAGCTACAACCTAACCAATAAGCTTGCAAAGTTAGTATGTTGTTTGTTGCATGCGGATTAATTTGCAACTGAGTCTCGTGCGGTGAAAGTTCGTATACACCCATTGCATGAACAATACATTTTGCTCTAACTTGGTCGTGGGATTGTTTAATAGGCCTTGCTCTGTGAGTATTGGTTACCTTTGATCAATATATTCGTACGGAGCGCAGAATACGTAGCCAAAATGGCAATAGTTAAAGCTCCGTGGGGTATCGTAGTTTTCTCTTTCTGACACTTTTATAAATAATGTATATTAGAGAGACAAAGATACTTTTTGCGTTTCGTTCGCGACTGAGTGTTAAGCCGTGTGGTGACGGCAGTAAGAATACATTTGTCACCACCCCAACTCCTCCTGCGGGTGTCGTAAGAGTCGACTAAGGGATTGAAGTGTCACTTACCATTATTTAATAAAAGATTGTTGATGGGCAGCAGCGTCATCATAGTGGACACATTACTGCGATCGCCAATCCGCTTGCCCAGCGTGGCGATTATGGGCATTTACCTCCTAATGCGTCTATACGCATAGTTAATAGGAGAGGCCTACGTCCAGCAGTGGACTATCATAGGCTGATGATGATGATGATGATGATGAGTGTTAGAGTATGCCGAACCGAAGGGTAGTTAAATTAATTCTGGTGGCTTATGATGGTCCCGTTTTATTAATTTATCGTGTTACACGTCTCTTTCGCACTTGTGCAACCTTGTGTTGTGTTGTGTGATATGAAGTGTTACCAATTTCAAAGAACTGCGATTTTTTAGTTGCAACAATTTATTACTATAAGTAAGAAAAAACAAGAGAAAACTATTTCATTTTATGATTAAATTTACTTTTAGTCAATATGACTACCTTTTGCCTTGACTATGGTCTTCAAATGGTAAAAAAATATTTTCTCGTATTTGATTCTGATCCAGTGGTAGTGGCATGTGCCAGTGAAATACGATACCTTTCTTCATTACATTTATACTAGCATGTTTAATTAATTGCTCTCACCTTTCTCTTCAAAATAGACCAGATAAAAAGTCCAAAACTTACTGGAGAAATGACACTTGAAATTCGGTTTTCAGTCATTTTTGGTTCTTACGAGCTTTATAAGCCGAAGCTCAGTCTCGTTCTTATGTTTGCGGTTTACAACCTAAATGTTTGCGTGCAACCTACGACTTCAATGCAGTGTCCAAAACATATACCTATTTCCGATAAGTAATAAGACGCTATTACTTTGACACCAGACTTAATAAAATCTACTTGGTAACACTTCATATCGTTCCCCCTGTATTCTTGATCGAACGTGACTGCAACGAAGACAAACGATTAGACGCGGTATCATCGTAAGCCTATATAATTAGCATCGCGCACAATTCTCTGCTTTGCTTTAAAGTTGACTCTTTGAGAATGCCTCTTGGCATTATGATCGCCCTTTGTACATTAGGGTTTTCTTTTGTGCAATAAATAAATAAATAAAACTACGTAACGCATATTTCTTTTATAAATGATTCAAGAGGAAGATTTTAGTATCAGTATTGTGCCCATGCCGAAGCCAGGGTGGATTGCTATAAACAGAGTAAAATAATAGCTAAAGGTGGTGTTCGGCCAAAAGTGATATTTTTGTCGTTTATGGCACCCTATTAATACCGGCAACAGATACGAGAGAAGCTCGAAATATTCACAGTTCGGAAGGTTCGCAAGACTAGCTCGCACTTGACCGATTTTTTGTTTTTTTTTTGTATCTCGAAGTTTTAAACCGAGTATAAATTTAATAAAGATATCTTAAAATAAAATGAGTAAACATTTCCGCCACCTACACACTTTCAGTTTAATATCCTTTTTCATAATGAAGTGAACTTTTTCTAACTTGATATTTTTATATTCACGGTTTCTCAGTGAAACTCTTTAATAAAGTATGAGATTTCAATATAACGATTCAATGAGCTTCGGCTGAAAATAGATACGAGAAATCTCAAAAGATATTTATTGAGATGGCTAATACTGTTAAGTGTTAAGTGTATTTTTATAGGTCAAAAACTTAAGTAAATCACCTGTTGTATGTAGTACGGACCTATTCAAACAGACAAGATATATGTTTAAACTGCGAACACAAACAAAACACATGCCTATACGGATAGGTTACAAGTTACAACTACATACTAGTGGAACTCTCTTTTTAACATCATTAATAAGATAAGGACTTCCGCTTGCAATATATTGATTTCAACTTTCACGATTATCACTCATATTTTAAAGAGAAACGGATCTTAATCGCGTAAACTTACGTTTAATTATATCCTGACGTTTCGGGCATGACGTTACACCGGTGGTCGCAGGCAGACTCCAGGATGCTTAGCAAAGTTGCCAATCGCTAACGCTTAGTAGCGTATCGTAGTTTTCCCTCTCTGTCACTTTTTCATGTTAGTGTGACAAAGACAGTTTGCTGCCTTTCGTTTACGATTGACGATTAAGCGTTAGCGATTGGTAACTTGGCTAAGCACCCAGTGCAGGCAGGGTAGGCAGGGAGTCTGCCTGCGACCACGGGTGTAACGTCATGCCCGAAACGTCGGGATATAATTAAACGTAAGTTTACGTGATTAAGACCCGCTTGTCTTTAAAATATGACTTCCGCTTGTATTACAAGTTACAAGCTTTCGAGAAATTGGCCCCAGGAGCTTCTCTTAACTTTTTCACCTTTCCTCGTAAAACCCAACGTCATATTTTTAGGACAACAAAATTTACTCATAACGGCCCATGATGTCATATTTTTCAAAGAAATATGAATTTTATTTTATAGGTCCCAAAATTAAAAATAACATGTCCTTTTTTTAGGACACTGGGCTATTATTTCACTAAAAGGAGAATGGGCCTTTTTACTATACCACTTTTCTTCTTCTTACTATTGACAATATCACTATCAATGAAAATAAAATTGTACCGCAATCAAAGGGCTTGCCGCAAACTAGGTTCGACTAGTTGTCTTGTCTCTGTTTCACATATTAATTTAATAGTAAGTGTAACAGAGAGGCAATACGTCGAACCTCTCTAATCAACTCATTCATGTGTGAACACGTTACGTCACTCAAATATAGTATTAATCATTTGTGACCAGTTCTCGCTGATAATGCCGAATGATTTATTGCACACACCTGGGCCCCGACCGGTTGTGTGGAGCGGACCTTATATGACCGTGCATTCGAATCTAATGCAGGCCGAGTGTTCTCATTGGCAGGTCAAAAGCTTTCCGAATAACCAGCATAATGGGGTCTAATCGTATAACATGTATATTGGAACATACGAACAAATAAAACATGGAAGCCGCACGCCATACCTGAATTTGTCAAGTGTCACCCCCTCTGCAATGCATCACGGTAATTAATTTCAATATCAAAAATAAACCGCCATTTAAAAATAGTTGTGGTTGGTCCATCAAAGTTTTGATTGGCTGTATTCTATAAACATTTGTCAAAGATGTTGCGCCGAAATATGCGCAGTGTTAAGAAAAGCGCTATGTCCTGCCCATCTTGGCATTGGCATTGTTTGGGGGCATTTTTGAGCTGGCGTTAGACGTCCATGCTATATATGGTCGCAGATTGGAACTAATTGGATCCCTATGCCACTCAAGAACTATGTCAAAGTGACGCCATCAATCAAATTTTAAGAAATTTCTTAATACTTGTCATTATGACAAGATTCTAGAGTGGCTCAGAGAATTGATTGAGGGTACCTAAGTAAAGCAAAGAAACCGCTCTATTTTGGAACTATAAAACTCTAGTGTGGAAAAATAAATCTGGCCCTGAAAGGAATTAAACTACCTTATTTTGTTAATTTATGCAGACATTCTTTAGATTTTAAATTGTAACTAAAGATTTTCTTAAACTAATTAGCATCGCACAACTGGCCGTGTGGTGACGGCAGTAAGAATACATTTGTCACCACCCCAACTCCTCCTTCGGGTGTCGTATTGAAGTGTCACTGACCATTATTTGACAAAATATTGATGATGGGCAGCAGCGTCATCCTAGTGGACACATTACTGCGATCGCCAATCCGCTTGCATGGTGATTTACCCCCTAATGTGTCTATACGCTTAGTTAATAGGAGAGGCCTACGTCCAGCAGTGGACTAACATAGGCTGATGATGTATGATGAGGTATGAATTAGCATCGCACAGCCCTAAAATAAAATATAAAACAAAACTTGTAATTTTGAGGTATTTAAATCAACTGTAACATGAAGTTTCCTGCGTTCATTTAAATTAAACTTGGCCTAATGTAACCAGAATCCATCGTAATGTGCCGCAAAACTCGTACAATTAACGAGGCGTGTTCTGCGATCATGTGACAAATTTGCCGGCGAAAGTTTTAATGGGAACCTTGTTGGTTGCGCAATAAAACGCAGATTGTGTGGAGCAACAAGTTGGGTGTTAGACGAATCGAGCTTAAATATTTATCGTCCAGCCGATATAAATATACATAAATAAATACTTTATTCAGACCAAGTGCAAGTTAGACTCGTGTGGAAAGGGTTCCGTACGAATATTGCTATTTTGTATGATATTTTAAAATGCTATAGCCTTCTTATAGGTTTTCCTGTAAATACGTAATTAACTATTTTCTGTTTGCCGAGGTAGTAGTTTCGGAGAACAGGTCATGCAGGCTAGGGAAAATTGTATTTTTCGCGTATTGTTTTTAAATAAATTGAATATTAATAAGTATCTAGCCAACAATCTTTTTTTTAATTCTCACACTAAGCCTTTTAATTTGATATATCACATGAGATCGTTTGAATCACTTTTATTATTAATTTTCTAATTTACCCACCAGTTTTGGTGAAAAGTGAGTGCCCTGCTAAGCGAAAGCGATATCTCAAAAATAGAGGCATTTGGAAATGGAATCGTCAGCTATAGAATTTAAGGTGCATGTTTGCATTAAATGTTATTTTTAGATATCGCTATTATGCTTAGCAGGGCAGAAAAGTAGCCCGCATGTTTAAAATTCATTTATTTACGTTCCACGTCCATCACTGGGTCACCAACTTAAATGATAACTATGTGCCAAATTTCAACTGCATCCGTCGAGTAATTTCGGAGCAAATAGACTATAACAGAGAGGTACAGACAGACAGACACGCGAGTGATCCTATATGTGTTCCGTTTATTTCCTTTTGCGGTACGGAACCCTAAAAACGAAAACGTAAAATAACATTTTAAACCTATAGCTTATTTGCTCAAGAGTTGTGTTATAGACTTGGCGCTGACTCAGCATGCATGCTAACATGCTATAGATAGACTATAGACTTGAGAGTGGTTGACACTTGACAGTGCTGATCTTTCATCAGAACTATAAATATAAGTTCCTAATTTATTAGATGCAGATATTTTTACAGCTGATAGTACTCGGTCTCTGGAGTATATTAAACCGTGAAACATTATAGCTTTTACGATGTTTTTTTGGAGAAAACGGAAAAATAAATTTGCTACGTAAAAACACCCTGTTTATGTGATTATTAAATGAAAACTCATTGAACAGATTCTAGTACCTCTTTTATATAGAATAAATATAAATTTCCTCCTTTTACATGACGCACACGGTGTATTATTGTTTTACTTTATAATTTATTATTACTTACCTTTTCGAATCTGATAGCTTAGCCATTTAAAGATACAAACTTACCTTTATAAATAAGCCCCGAACCTAAACTTAAATGTTTAATACTCCTTTATATTTCGTTGGTATATTGATTTTCCTCGAAACTCGTTAATTGGAGTTACTTGGTATATTGCTTTTAGTCGAATTCGAAAAAAAATATATTTTCGTTTTCAATACATATTAAATGAAAAAGTGTGAGAGAACCTTAAGAATAAGATCTCAGGTGACTTACGGCACATGTCAAAATAAGTTTCATTAGGATGTAATAAAGGTTGCAATACACTTGTTCAGTCATTAAACTTATTTTTTTAATAACTCAATAACAGTAAGAGTTGAGATATTAGTTTCTTAGACAAATTGATTATTTTGGACCTAAATAAGCTTCCCTTTAATTTAACGGAAATCAATAAAAACACTGTGTAATAATCCATTTGTTCAACGAGAAGAAACAAGCGACAAACGAAATCCGCTATTATTATCCTGCTTACTTGCTTAGGGATGAACTGGATATTATTATTCTCAACCGGTTAGTCGGACGAGATCGATTTAAAAATGTCGTACATAACCCTTCGTATGTCTAAGCACTGATCAGTGACGAGAAAACTATTAGAAAAAAATATGCGCCACACACGAGGGGTTAATAAAATAATAAAATAAATATTTTTGGACATCTTTACACAAATCGACCTAGTCCCGCGGTAAGCTCAATTAAGGCTTATGATGTGGGTACGAGGCGACGATATATATAATAGATATATACATATAGATACTTAAATACATAGACCGCCATGACCAAGGAACAAATATTTGTATGACTTGCATTTGAGAGCACGTACGTTTTTGGAAATTGACGTGTTCCTTTTATCATCACTGCCACGTTGTTTGTAGGTTATCCGTTGAGTGACGTCATACGCGTAGCACTGTTATCGTAACGTATCGGGTATTTTACAGCAACACAGTTCCGAGTGACTTTGGTTTTTCACGTGGCGAGAGTGACGTCACGAAAACTTTATCTTTACAATCTTGTTGCTTTGAGAATGAGTCTATAACATGTTTACTTTTATCATTATAGGCACACAAATCGTGTAGTTGTGACAAATCATTTGTAATGGTACGTTACGTATTTTGTCACACAAGACTGCGAATTCATGCTTTCGTGCTAAATTTACGTTCAAAATGTTTTGTAGTTGTAAACTGGTTTTTGTATATGTAGTGTTTTAATTTATTTACTATACGCAGGTACATACATTTTTTTGATGCCACTCCTGCAAGCGACCTCAGGCGTAAAACATCATAAATGTACAGTTACGCGATTACTTTAAGACCCGACAGCGGTTAACGTATTAATACTCACTCGTATCTCGTATGAGAAAAAAACGTGAAAGTTTAAATTAAGACGTTTTTGATCGATTGAATTGATACCTTTTGTGTGTCTTTGCTAGTTTACTCGTAAATCCAACATAAGTATAACGACTATATTCAAAAATATTATTTTGAAGTAGCATATGGCATATCTATTTATAAGCACGCTATAGGTACCCATGCTGTAATTAGCCGTGTGGTGACAGTAAGAATGCGTTTGTCACCACCTCTTCCCGTGGGTGTCGTGACAGTCGGCTAAGGGATTGAAGTGTCACTGACCATTCATTTATTGAAGATTGATGAGCAGCGTCATAATAGTAATGGACATGTTACTGCTGCTCCTAATGCGTCCTACGCATTTAATAGGTAGAGTAGAGGCATTATATCTAGCAGAGGCCTGGATGCTTAGCCAAGTTGCCAATCACTAGCGCTTATTAGCGTATCGTAGTTTTCCCTCTCTGACACCCTTTCATATTAGTGCGACAGACAGTTAGCTGCCTTTCGTTTACGATTGACGTAAAGCAATGTTGGGGTGGGAAGGTCCTCTAGTGGCGGTCACGTACCGGAAGGCGCAGCGTGGGTTGGGTACGCCCCCCACAAGATGGACTGACGACCTGATGAAGGTCGCAGGAGTCCGCTGGATGCGGGTGGCACAGGACCAGTCATTGTGGCAATCTTTGGGGGAGGCCTATGTTCAGCAGTGGACATCTTTCGGCTGACATGATGATGATAATGATGATTAGCAACTTGGCTAAGCATACTGTAGTTAACAAAATAATTCGAATAAAATCTTTAAAAATATTATTTTAATGTTTTAAGCTGCAATAGCTATTTATAACTGTTCGTTCCTAAATGTCTGAATACCTACCGCATCATTGCCAAGGTTGGGAAGTGGCAATGACCCATATTGAAACGTGCTGTTTTTAATGCACACGGGTATGTTATTTTGCGCTACAGCTGAAATCCATTTATAATAATAACTCTGTTAATTTTCACGGTTTTCTTTAGTCGCGAGATAAATATTTACGATGATTTTGTTCATTACATTTTTTGAACTAGTTATACTTAGTATAATCACTACACAGTGTAAAATAAAGTCACTTTTTCTGTCCCTTTGTACGCTTAAATCTTTAAAACTACGCAACGAATTTTAATGAGATTTTTTAATAGGTAGAGTAATTCAAGAGGAAGGTTTTTATGTAGGTATAGTACCCGTGCGAAGCCGGGGCGGGTCGCTAGTAGTATGAATAAAGATACAATTTAAATTTGATACGTAAGTGTCTATTAAAGACAATCACGGCTAAGGCACAAGTGCTTTTGATAGTAAATACACAAATAATGCTCTCGCCGGGATTCGAACCCGGAACCTCCTGCTTCCTAGATAGGGTCACTAGGTAGCTACCAACTCGAGTAACAAACATACAATAACAATATCAATATCTAAGTCTGTCTCAAGAAAAACACACTGTAAAATCATTTCAGCCCGCCACTACATATCATCGTAAGCCCAATGTTTACGAGTTAGCTATAATTATGGCTATTATGGCTAAACCGGCGTAATTTACAGCGCCAGTATCATTCCATGTAAGTAGGTCCACAAAATAGCGAGTTACTTTTTTATGCCACACTTTGTTATTCATATTCAAATTCATACCGCAATTTCATTATCATCATGAAGGAGTCTTCAAGAAAGTACTACACTCACGCTTCACCTATATTATTAACTTTTAGTCTAAACCCCAGATTTTTTAAGACCTCATAGGTGTTACCTAAAGATTAAGCCAGATAGATTTATCATCCTGATCATATTATTCTTAACGGTTTTTACATTTACATTATCATTGCATTGGGAAGGAAAATATACTACCACCAACGTCAAAATCACGTTTTTTCTAAAACACTTAAGTAATGATCTAATGAAGTAAAACGTAAGAGTTAGTCACCCGAAGACCATGAACCCTGTAAAGTGTCCAAAACATCAGGATACAATTAAATTAATTCAAATATAGGTACGCAATAAAATTCATTCGATAGGTTTATTTCACGAATAACTATCGCGGTAGCCGAAGAAAATATAGGTAAATAATTCAATGATTTTCCTACTCACTCACAAACTTTTTTGATCGCATTGGCAGAAAAAACAAGAAATACATGGTTTTAATACTTTTTTCATATATATTTATTTTCAAAACTACAATTTATGTACATAGATTAAATCTAACTAATCTACTTAACCTAACCTATATCTAAGATTGGCCCTTGTAGCATTGTACCGAGGATGCTGGCGGCATACTTTTAATATTAAAATCAAAAGAGTTTGTGATTCTCAGTAGAAGCTTACTTTAAAATTTAACATTAACAGATTATATTCTAGCTAAAATGCCCACTAAAGTAACATATATCATCGTCAACATCATTTCAGCTATAAGACGTCTACTGCTGAACATAGGCCTCCCCTTTGGATCTCCCCATACACCGGTTGAAAGCGACCTGCATTCAGCGTCTCCTGGCGATTGTGAAATATTTACAATAAATTAACGTATGTATTCTAAGACGCGACTATCTGGAACGGTTATTCAGAGTTTCATGCCAACCATTAACCATTTAGTTACATGGAGGGTCCATGGAAAGAACATGCCTACTAGACATTGTCTACTCAATTCAAATTACAGAAGGAAAACCACCTTACTTTTAACAGAATAAGGTGTGAATTTATCCTGATTTTTTAAAGTTTTGGACATGTTTTTTCCGTGGACCCTTCATAATATTTCTGATTAGAACTTAAATACAAAATAATAAATGATTATTTAAAAACTTATGTATTTGGGTAAATCTCAATGTCAAAAAACGCCTGATAATTCCGAAAGGTGACACTTAAGACTATTTAATTACGAGTGATTTTTCTGTAATTTTCGGAATCACACTACTTTCGAAATATAATATAAGGCACCTTAAAATAAAAATATACAAAAAACGACCACCATGTGAGACGCTATGCGTGACGAGGAGATTAGGCCGCGCCAGAGATAACTCTCAGCCTTGTGCTAATTTTACATATTATTATTATTTATAGTGGTCGTAATCTGCGGTGACCATGCTACTGGAATAGCCCCGGAAATTTATGATCACTTTTATTATCCGCTGCCTATTTTAGGAACAAGTAATTTATTCAATACCAACTTAAAGACATAAATACACTATTTGGAACAACTTGAGTAGGCAACTTAAAGACACTATTTGAAAGTCATGTTAGTACACATATTGTAACCTAAAAATTACTTTCTTGCAAAATGACAGGTAACACATATATATTTGGTGTACATTCAGCATCAAATACATTGTAGCAGCCAAAGTAATCACATAGGTACCTCGGTACACTACAATTGTTTAGTAAAATAATGTATACCGAGCTATTTAACTATTATTTAAAGCATATAACATATCAGAAGATGACCGTCATTATTCCCAAGACTATATTTTGAATATGAGGTTATAATTTGGTATCTATATCTTATATATCTTAATAAATAATAATACGAGTATGTTTACGCTAAAGTTGAGAAAAAAATAATATTGTCGGTTGAATAGTTTCGGATATTGCCTCGAGCTATCCACCCTTGGAAATATTTCTTCATATTAACAGGGTATTAATATTTCTATATCGACATACGAGTAGAAAGGATTGATTAAATAAAATAACTATGGTATTGTTATAGAATTAACTGACTTGGAAAGGCGTATGAAAAAATATAAATCTGATTAAAACGAACATTTGTACAGCATTGTATATAAGTAAACTCCTAGTTACATAATTATTAGAGGGTTGAATTACCTATAATGTATTTTTTTTGTCTTGCCTACTACCTACCTACCCCAAAAAAATGTAGTGCCGCATACTCCTCAAGTATATTTTTCATCACACTTGCTTTCTAAGCCCATTATTACTCGCATGCGTCGCGAGAGTTATAGAAAAGTGAAATTTCTAGGGAGTTATAAAATGTTAGTATGTCACTTGCCGACAAAAAAATAAGTTTTAAGACAAAATGTTATAAAATGACATACTAACATTTTATAACTCCCTAGGGAATTTCACTACTTAAAACGTCTAGGTACTTCTGAAACTTGAACTTTCTAAAAAAAAAACCCCTATATTCGTACTGCTTTTCAAAGACTCACTGGCAGCGGGAACGTAAGTACTTATTTTTTGACCACCCTGTATACCTTTGGAGAAGCGAGCTACAGGTGTTCATTTTGCTAAATGTGTGAACGTTTTAATAATTCATTACCTAAGATAAAACGTTTCAGCTCAGGCATAAATCGATTCCGTTAAACGGTTACTAGCTGACTACTAGGTAAGCCTCTGTGTCTGCTAACCTTTAAGCTGTTGAATATTAATGAGTAAGACCTTAGTATTTATAGTCTTGTCATTTAGTAGAGTGGCTTAGTGTAGCGCAGCTTGGATAATATAGATGCACCTAGCAATTTACCGAGGAGAAGTTTCATAAATTGCGAAACTTCTATAGAGAATGTTCTCGGCAATTTGAATTTTTCAGGCAATCTGATCAAGCCAAAACCGATGTACATGCCTTTTAAGGTATATTTTATGCCTTGTTTACTCAATTTTGAAATACAATGTTCTTCATAACCCGTTTTGATAAGTTCCCATGGAAAGATTCTCAATGAGAACTTACTCTTAAATTCTCATGAAATTCTCGGAGATTTCCGAGTATATCGCCGTGTGCCTGCTATACGGTCACAATTCAAAATTTTTCATTTTCTGGATTATTGCAGATTCGTATTCCAAATAGTTTAATTTACGACCTTATTTCGAGACCCGAAGGAAAAAAGTTCCATAAGAGCCTTTTTTTCACAAAGTGGCCGTATGGTATTGACCATAAACTGTGAGACGATTCCCTGCAGTACGGCCACTTGCCAGTCTGCCGCCCGCGTTCGCACGTAAACCGACGGCATTTTTAAGTTGTGGCTGCATTGCACACGTTTCAAATTCAGTTTTTGAGTTGCGTCTTATACAATAATAGTTAACTAAGTGATTAATCCGATGAATCCTTTTAAATATAAAAGGAACAAACGCAATTTGATGGTGTCACAACAGTAAATATTACAATTATTATTACAAAATTACCGGCAGGGCAGGGAAACTACCACAACACAGCAAAATTATTAAGCAAATTTCAACTTTGTTCTCTTAAGAGTGCGGTTCAATATGGCTCGAAGGTAAGCCAAATTTATATTTTTACCCGGCATGTTTTCAGAGACTGTGTATGTGGTTAACTTTACTAACATGGTGTTGTGTTGTATATAATTTTATGTACATATGTATATCTAATACTAGCACACCTTACTGCCAATAACATGCAACGATTTTAATGTGTGATGTGTAAATTACTAACTGTATTCGGGATGGTGTCATAGTTAATATTGGAATTTTGTTAAATATTATAATAATTGCTTTTATTTTGGAGATTTTCATGCCAATAATTAAATCACGTGGAATGTCGTTACTTTGATATACTTAAATTGACTGATTTGTTAATGGTAAACTTATTTTCTTGGTAATGTCTGTATTAAATGTTTTTCGGTGCGTGTCATAGCTATTCAATTTTGTGAAAATGCAATTTTTTATGTGCTTGTTACTTTTTAGAGAGGAACACATTGCAGGACCTTGAGCTACGTCATGAGAAGAATTATACAGAATTAACCCCAGTGAAATTAATAAATAAACCACAGGTGGTTAATCCAATTCACGATGACGACCATCACTTATTAGAGAAGAACAGATTGCAGGATTTTGAGCCACCGCATGAGAAACATTACACCGAATTAATATTATTTGGATTTTTTTAAAAAGAAGTTCCCCTAAATTATAAATATTAGATGTCATATACGAAAGAAAACCCTCAGGTTCACCTACAGGCATCAGCCGCGAAAGCTGAGTACGTGGGTTCGATCCCCACCTCGGACATTAGGTGATCTTGGTCGTTTTTCTTTGGTATATGAAATCTAATATTTATAATTTACATAGTATTAAATAGTGTGACTACTGGGAAAAAATAAAAAGTATAAACCAAAATAATAAATCAAAATATTTATTTAATAAATAATTTGAATGTGTTTTCGCAATACGTTCAGAAGTTCCCTTGTTTTATTTGATTAAAATTTTGTAAAATTTTGTAGGTTTTAAATAATTCATATTATTTGGAAATTACAGGGTTGAATGATAAGCTCGTTACAGATATTATCGCGTACAGTGATGGTGTAAATGTCAAATTTGATAAATAAACGTATTATTTTAACTATGTTGGTGATTTTATTCATATTTGCATAGCACCTTTATCCAATAATTTCGTGTTTGATTTAGGACACATCTCAAAATCTTGAAAAAATTATTCTGCAATGCGGCCATAACTCTAAATACCCGTCTTTCAGGCCTTGTATCTTAAAAAACATACATACTTTTCATAAAATTGTGTGGTTATAAGGAAGGTTATATCATAAAGAATAAAAAACCCAAATTTAAAACTCATAGGCCTAAAAATTAAAGAGTAAGATCCTATTTAACACCCTGAGCTATACTCTCAAAACTTTAAGACGCGATTTCTCGAAAAAATGGTTTTTTGAGATGTGGCGATATAGCAGGCACACGGCGATATTACCGCAAATTTGAGAATGTTCTGCAACTTGTACATTGTTAGATGCACCTCGTTCGTAAAAGCAGGGATTGAAGGCAAATTATCCAGCTATGAAATACAAATAAACAACTCTTCCCGCGGGTGTCGTAAGAGTCGACTTAGGCGTTGAAGTTCAGTGACAACTGACCATTCTTCGGTAGAAGATTGATGATAAGTCGTCATCAAAGTAGCAAATTTTTGAATACCTACACCTAAGTTGTGTTTCAAAATACCTAATGCTTCCTGACAGTTTCGCTGTACTTTCGGATTTTCCCATACTAGGTACCCATAGGTCCCTACAGTCCCACTTAAAAATACACTCTGTATAGCACGAAGAGCTTTACCTACAAAATACAATCATTATAAATATATAACGAAAATAATTTCTTTTGTAAGTTTACTTTTTGATCCAAATTGAGCAAACCCAATGAATTTGGAAGTTGTCAAATGCAAACAAAATCCCCTACTTCTCGATTCTCGATACAATTAAGGAGTTCAATCTTCTTAACAACTGAGCAAGTTTATTCTTTGTTAGAAAATTCGAATCTTTGCAAACTCATAAATCAATTGTTGACAAAGTAAGCGCTTAATGATTTAACATAACTTAGGTCTATATTTGTACGGGGTAAAGTAGAATTCTTAATTACCAAATTATTATTATTATTGATTAGTGTGGACTCGTATATTTAAGTATTAGTTTAGGTACTACTCAGCTCTTACGTGGCAAAATATAACAAATCTACTCTATACATAATAATTTCTCCAAATAGAATATAACTGGTAGATTTTTAACCGACTTCAAAAAAGGAGGACGTTCTCAATTCGTCTGTTTTTTTAGGGTTCTGTAGGCAAAATGGCAAAAACGGAGTCCTATAGTTTCGCCACGTCCGTCTGTCTGTCTGACCGCAGCATAGCTCAGTGGCCGGTAATACTACAAATCTGCTATTTGGTACACAAAGTGGTTCAATAAAAACTAGAAAACAATTTTTTTTTTTCGGGTACCTCCCCAACTGTTGAAGTGGGGATGATTTTTTTATTTGCTGTAATCCTATAGTGTGGGGTATCGTTGAATAGGTTTCTTAAAAAAAATAAGAGCCTTAAAGGAAAGTTTTTTTCTAAAGTCAATATTTTCGGAGATAATCGCTGCAGAAGAAAACAAAAATGTGCCCCCCCCCCTCTAACTTTTGATCCGTAGGTCCAAAAAACATGAAAAAAAATATATAAATAGTGGACTTATAGAATACTTTAAAATAAAACTATTTTGAACATAATCGGCCTAGCCGTTTTTGAATAACTACGGAACCCTACACTGAGCGTGGCCCGACATGCTCTAGGCCGGTTATTTGAATTTGATTGAAAATACACATAATATGTATACGTATATACCTATGTCCGAAGTAATTGATTAAAAATGTGACACATGGGACAGACCCGGCGCCCGGGACGTCGCAACCGCAACGTCAAGCTCCTGTGAGTCGGGACGACCTTTTATTTGACAAATTGAGTTAGGACAATAATAAATCAAGACAGGATTTTATAGGTACTGAAAGAGGCAACAGAACCGAAAATTGTATGAGTATTTTGAAATCTATTTTATCAGAGACTGGTAGAATTTTTGGGGTTATTATTTCAGTCCTCGTGACTAATATTTACGATCTGTTTATATTTTCATTAGTGTTTTGTTTAACCCTTAATTTAACAATGTTCGTCACAATGAGCTTAGTATTCGTACCACTTTTTGTATTTTTTTCAAGACACAATTTTTTGCTCTGGGTACTCAATGACGCTGACGCGTAGGCTAGAACGCACGTTTTTTTTTTATTTGCCAATTTAAGGGTTAAGACTAAGTATTGATTTAATTTAAGTCCTAATCGACACAAGTACATGTCTGGGTAAAGGTTTATATACAGATAACACACAATAAGGAAATCAATAATACCTCAAATCAATTTCGACAGAGCACTTCATCCGCATACAAATACGAGTACTTGATTGAGAATGTGTTTGATAATCTGGTTACATGTTTGTACGACACTCAATCGAAACAGGAACATGAATCTGTTTTTCAGATGCCACCCTCGTCTTATTATTTCAATAAGGAAATATGTGTAGTACGGTATTACACAGCTACACAGCAACTATTACAACAACTAGTACCTCAAAATTATACATTATTTTAACCCGAAAGATTGTACGAAGATTCCACGCATTTTTGGCGTAAAAAAAAACAAACAATATTAGTTATTATGAATTTTGTCATTTTTGGCGAAAAAAAAAAACTTACTATTTCTGAATGGATTTAAGCATAAAAGGTCACTTTTATTCATAAAACTGGTGTTAAAATGAGTGATATCGTTTTGTTATTTAAACCTCATTTTTTAAAGGTTTTATTTCTCACTTATTTGACGTCTATTAATGAGGTTAGCGAGTCTATTCTCCATAATGTCACCAACGCCGTGAAAGAGACCTTTTGTACTGAGTAAAAAATAGACAATATGTTTTTTCAATTGTTAATACTTAACTCTGAAACTAGGCGATATCCAGAAAACTGTTACCAATATGACATTATAGTTTCTAAATGTGGTCTGGAACACACTGTTAAAATCGGTCGGGTTTAAACAGCCCACGGTGTATACAGATTTTTGTTCATATGTATCTATAATAAAATTGTGATGACTACATACTCAGAAACAATTTATAAGTTGGATTCAAGTTATTTTATTTTCGGTTGTATTGTTACAATGCTAAAACTGTTTTAAAGTATGTTTTTGTCATGGAAGTTTTTTCTTTTTAGGATTCCGTAGTCAACTAGTCCTGTATGCCCATATGTGTCTGTCCGTTCGTCCGTCCATCCGCGGATAATCTCAGTGACTTTTAGTAGGTACTAGAAAGCTGATATTTGGGACCTACTTGTAAATCAATACGCCGATGAAGTGGTGAAATAAAAAGTGGAGAAAAGTGTATTATTAGGTTTTTTTTCATTCCAACCCTAACGTGCGATCTGATTTATTGAATAGGTATTTGAAAATTAATAAGGGTTACTAACAATAAATTAAAAAAAAAATATGTTAATATTTTCGGGAAACCAAATATAACGCGTCCCTCTCCCCTCTCCCCACTCTCTAACGTTTGAACCATAAGTTTAAAAACATAAAAAAGATCGTGATAGGTTGAACAGTTTTTGAATAACTACGGAACCCTACACTAAGCATGCCCGACATTGCCCTTGGTCAGTTTTTTTTTTATTAATTTGTTAATTATTTCACTCAAAGGGCTATCATGGGCACGTAAATTTTTATTAATAAAATTACATGAAAATAAAAACGATTATTTTTCGCCTTAATCCACAGGTACTTAATACATAATCGACATTCAATTTATTTTTTGTTCCTGTGACTGATCACACGCTGTATAATAAAAACAATATTTTTGCGAAGCTATCACACAACATAACATTATAAATACAAAGATCTTTAACCTATTGTCTTCTTTATCCCTTCAGAACAGGTATCTAGCACCAAATGGGATCTCGGCGCCGTTATTCATTATGGAGGCATTAGTGTAAGATTACGCCGTAAAAGTCAGAGATCACGGTGTTACCAGACAAAAGAGGCGACAACCCGGTTTTGCATATTAATCTCAATTTGATATTACCTATTTCATAATATTTCTTTCGGTTACCGCGAGGATTACTCATGAAATAAAACTATGAAAACGGATAAACTCGCGACTTCATTACGACGTCGCGAACACTTTACAGAGTTCGTGGTCTGCGGATGATTGACAATGGAGGAAATTTGACAGATCTACCTCCATCAAAATAAGTTAAAAGTTAAAGTTAGTTAATATACGCGAGTTTATCCGTTTTCATAGTTTTATTTCATTACCTATTTTACACATTTTTACCTTTTTTATACATCGGCAGTGGCAAACATTTTTAATTGTTTACGGCTCACTTGTGGCCTATTAAAAAAAACTTTGCAAGCATACAACTACAAAAAATTTACAACTTTTTCTACGGAAAATTGTGCAATTTTGTACGCTTGTCAAAATTTATGGATAGACCACTGATGGTAAGCTACCTGTGATGTAGAATCTCTAAGGCATTGTAATGTTATAGTACCAAACTACATAATTAGGTACATACAAAGTGGTGATACGTATATATTTCGTGTTTTGTAATTTTGTTTGAAAAATGTACTTTTAATGTTAGTTTATTTCTTTGTACATAGGCATATTAACACTATTTGATAAAAGATTTATGATGGGCAGCAGCGTCATCATAGTGGACACATTACTGCGATCGCCAATCCGCTTGCCCAGCGTGGCGATTATGGGCATTTGCCTCCTAATGCGTTTATACGCATAGTTAATAGGAGAGGCCTACGTCCAGCAGTGGACTATCATAGGCTGATGATGATGATGATGAGGCATATTAACTACCTTTGGTAACAGTTGAGGGATCTCGATGTTTTGCAAAGTCATAAATATAACCTTATTCATGAACATCTCCTAACTTGAAGTGCCGAAAAATATATAATATATTATTATTATTATTTGGAGCCTGTCGTGTCCCACTGCTGGGCAAAGGCCTCCCCCCAATCTCTCCACTGGTCCCGGTCAAGCGCTGTGTTTGGCCATTCCTTCAAGAATGAGTCCAGTTCATCCCGCCATCGCCGGCGTGGTCTACCAGATGCTCGATTCGAGTTTTTGGGCTCCCACTTTGTGGTGATTTTGCCCCACAACTCCTTAGGCATCCGGCAGACGTGTCCAGCCCAATATAATAAATTGAATATTATTATATTGATTATTATAATTGATTAATATAATATATAATATATTGCATTACAAAATCCAAGTGCGAATTCAAAATGAGAACAATTTATCGGATCAGCATACCTCACAGCTGTCTCGTGTAGGTGCTAAACAGTAAGAATAAATGTAATGAGAAATACAATAGTATAAAGTTTCACTCCATATTATTAGCAGTAAATCATCTATTGATCTTATACAAGTACAAGAGAAAATATAAAAAAAATTAACAGTGTCGACTTTTTTAAATCCACCTCTTTCGGATACCATGTTCGTCGTTTTGATTTTGGGACCGGTAATCCTACATGCAGTGTTGCTTTTTGGTTTATCATCCGTCATCTTTTCATGTCATATCATGTGTATCTGTCTCAATCCGTAAAAGCACAAAGGAAAGACTGTTTTAGAACGCTGCTAGTGCTATAACAAATCGCGAAACGGATTTATTGTCTTAAGATTTTGGTCACGCTAACACTACTTAATAATTATACTGTTAATACCCAAACAAATTGATAGACGATGTGACAGTGACAGCTTATGTTTGCTGTCACCGCTGCGGTCACCTTCGCGTTTACTTTAGATTACAATAGTTGAAACAAATATGAAAATTTGAGTTAGCATTAGATGCAGCAGTGCGAGTACTGTTGTCAAAAATGCATTCAATAACTACTTACGTATACGAAGTGTACCACAATGCCTTGACAATATAAGAATCTTGTTCGTCCCGATCTGTTTGTTATGGTGACTGTACACCGCCGTACTTTATAATTCTATGGTACAAGATTATCGAAACCGTATTTACAGTGCGCAAAATAACAGCAGTAAATAACAAAATTAAAAGGGTTGCACTATGGGTATGGGACCGTGCACGATGACAGTGCCACATGGCCGTGGCAATAATAGGTATAAACATAAACATTTTGGCATAACCATCAAAGGAAAAATAAGTAAACAAATAAGTAGGTTACATCGGAAAACGTGAACTTTTAAGTTGAAAACGTACATCGTTTAACAACTAAAGATTAATGCGCTTTGAACATCCTCCTAAAAACTGTGATATACAATCACTTTAGGTTGAACAATATTACTTTGCTATTCCGCGTTATAGAACGTGCTGTTTCGGGGGCCGTATCCGTTGCCGGATACCAGACCGACAACGTCGTCAACTCGTGATGATGCCTCGTAGAAGCGAAACACGTGTGGAGTGTAGTATTGTTGGTAATGGTTTGTTATAGTTATTAGCGTATTTATTTTTGCGGCGCGGCGGGAGGGTGGGAAAATTAATCGCATGTAAAAATATGCAAGTAATTATAGCGGGTTACACTTATTAACTACACATTCTATATCACGGAAGAGCAAAGTAATATTGTTCATCCTTTAATCTGGACTTCCGCAAAGTAACGCTTGATTCAATTAATTACAATGACTTAAAAAAATATTTGTACTTTCCATGAATAATCAAGTGTTGCCGTTCGTGTTGTTTTATTACAATTTAAGGAGTCTTAAAGCTCGCGACTTCCTTGTCAAAATCGAATTCGGGTCAACACCGAAACTCCATCTCGACTCAAAAGGCTCTATCGATTCCAGCTTAGGGATTCGTATTGTGCTTTATAGGTATTTTTATGAGCATCATTAGATATTAGCATTGTCATCATTTTTTACTCGACTACAGCAAAGTTAGAGGAGGAGGACACATTTTTTTTATTCTTGTGCGCTTATCTCCGAAAATATTCACTTTAGAAAAAAAAATTCGGGACCCTTAGGGTGAAGACACATTTATCAGCATGCGTACGCATTTCGTCTATACAAAATGTGAGTTTGCACGCGTACGCATTCTTACACGTTTCATACTAAACGGCCAATTTCTTTAGACAAAATGTGTAAGCATGCTGATAAATGTGTCTCAACATCTCTAAGATAGTTAACCCTTTTCTTTTTACGACGCATTTTATATTAGCTTCACTTGTAACTATCTAAGTACATAGGTACCAATGTAAGAAAATCTTGGAATCCAAATTTGTCCCGCTTTCCCGTCTTTGATTATGAATTTTAGGCCTTCGAATTTTGCACACGCTGTGAGTTCTAATGACCTAGTCATACTAAGTAACCTTCCTTGTTAACTACGGAACCCTAAAAATGGCAAATGGCAAAATTTTGAGGGGAATCCCACCAAAATGGCGTACCCTGTACATACATATACGAATCTGGAAGTCCTTATAGGTTCGAATCCCATAAGAGCATTTATCCAAGGCAAGCTAAATATTGAAAAACATAGATATATTATTTCATTAAGTTAGTATCAGTCGCATTTCATAATTATTGGAATGTGAATTTAATATAATTGAATGGAACCGTGTTAAACTAATCTAAAATAATTGACAGTGTGTGTGCCGCTGTCTAGTTCAATAAACAAAATAATTAAATAGCGTTTGAATTAGTAGAAATCACTTGAACATTTTATTGTGTCGTAGGTACTTACGGACTAAAGCGAATTCCAATATTTTCGTTTGTCGAAAGCTAATTATTTTGCAAATTATAGATTTCTAAGATAAATTACTATTCAATAAGACATGAAATAAATTCGAAGAATGTCATTAGCACAGCCTTTCTTTAAAGGACGTTTAATAATATTAACCCTTGCCTGAGTTGTTAAAAAAACTTAAGAAAAAATAAGTCGCATATTAATTGCTTAATATCAGTCATTGTGTAAGAGATGAACACCAAACAATTTTTTAGGGTTCCGTAGCCAAAATGGCAAAAACGGAACCCTTATAGATTTGTCTTGTCCGTCTGTCCGTCCGTCTGTCCGTCTGTCACAGCCGATTTACTCGGAAACTATAAATGCTACAGTAACGAAATTTTGTAAGGATATGTGTTGTATGAACCGCTACAGGATTATGATACTAAATTGTAAAAAAAAACCATTGGGGTGGGGGCCGTCCATACATGTAACTGAGGGATAGAAAATTTTTTAGCTGTATATAAGCGTGTGGGGTATTAATAGAAAGGTCTTTGAAAATGATATGAAGGTTTATGAATCTCATTTTAATTTAAGCAAATCGTTTTCGAGATATCAGCTCTCAAAGCCTGAAAAATGTGTCCCTTCCCCCCTCTATTTTTTAAATTACTTGATATAAAATTTATAAAAAATATGTGTTATACACATTAATAAACTCTATCAACGATTTTTGGTTTGATTAAATTATCTCCTATAGTTTTTGAGGTAGGTTGATTTAACTGCATTTTTTAATAATAAATTGATAATGGTACGGAACCCTTCGCGCGCGAGTCCGATTCGCACTTGGCCGGTTTTTTAAACTTAAATCTTGATATGCGTTACGAAATTGATCAAATTTTATCGTAATATATATATTGAAAACCGTCCTTAAATCTAACAACACGTCAGATGATCCGTCATTATACATCACAATTTAGATATTTGATTTAAGAACCTACAGCAAAATTTACTTTGCAGTATATTTACTCGTACAATAATCCTAACGAGATCATACCTTTACAGACTTTAATAACATTATTATACAGGGTAGCCCATTCAAATCGGTCAGTATGGGAAAGTCTGAAACTATAAGACATACGAAGACTTGTTCTTAGGAACCATGTCACCGATTTTGATAAAAAGAAAAACTGCATTCATACATTTGAAAAAAACTGTACTCAGCTAAGGAATCGAACCCGGTTGTTTTGAAAAAATAAATTCAAATTCAAAACTTTTTATTGCCCAAAAAAAACACATGATATCGATACCTTTAGGCTCAAAGGGCGTAAACGCCATTTTGGCCAAAATGAGTTTTGAATGCAGTTTTGTTCAGTTTTTTTTTCTCTATCGATATGTGTAGTTAAAACAACGAAATTCGACAATTTAGGGCATATACGACCGACGTATTTCTAGGAGATTTTTTAAAAGCAAGAGGCGTATTTGATACATTTACACAATTTTTTGTTTATTTAGGTAATAAGTTCAGAAATAAAAAAAATAAAGAGGTCTTATAACAAAGTTGTTATAAAATGTTTATAATACAAAACTAAACAAGCTCATACGACGTAGAAATTATGCTACTTAATTTAGGTAGTATGACTCTAGTAGGCTAAATTAGGTTTATACGCCCGTATCCTTGCACTGTACGTTTTAAAATGACTCATACGCCGTAACGTAGTAGGCATGCTGCGCCTCTTACGCCCTATGATAACAAAACTTTTTGACTTATACGCCCCAAGAAATGTACAAATTATGGCTTATAGGCTCGCTAAGTTATTTTATTATTTCAAAATTGCTTACGTACTGTGTACCTATACGATAGTAATGATTCATTGTCATTATCCAATTATAAAGTAAGAATGAACAGTTATTGCGTTATTAAAACTACAGTATAGAAGCGAACGACCATCATTCTAAATCTATGTATACTTACCTGTATAATGGCGTACCTATGTTGCAAGTGTGAAATGAAAAGTATAGACAGATAATGTGATAAAAATGGGAGACATTGTGTATAATGTGTATAAATTTACGTTCAATTTCAGTCGAAATTTTTAATTTACAGTACGCACAGTTATATTTTTTGGTTCTGTGCGTTTTAAACATAAATTTAATTTAATGATTAAGTATTTTAAAAGTCTTCTACTCCATTTAGTATGTAATTAATATCTACATAATTATATGTTGGTAATTTAAAAAAGAAAGAAATGCTATGTGAGAGTAAAAGATATTAAGTTTCTTAATGTGTCTACAGGTTTTATAAAAATCAAAAGGTAAAGATTTGTGATTACTAGTATTCTAAAAGCATGCTATTATATTTAATTTAGTAGTTAATAATTATGTATGTGTTGGTAATTATAAGGAAAAATAATGCTAAATGAGAGTAAATGTACCTTACATTGCATCTAGAGGATATTATTGAAAGAAATATATATATAATAAAGATGTCATTATTAATTGCTGTTTGTAAGAAGCTCATCAAAACTTTCATCTGGAGTATAGCATTTTATGGGTGTCAGGCGTGGGCCATGACGAAAAAGGACAGAGAGATACTGGAAGCATTTGAAATGTGGAGCTGGAGATGAATGGAGAAGATAAGTTGGACAAAAAATATCACAAATGAAGAAGTGCTTAAAAGAGTGAATGAAAAAAGGAGTTTGCTAAAGATAATAGAAAATAGGAGAGGGAAAATGTTTGGTCACCTTATACGACATGACGCTTTGATAAAAAAACATAATAGAATGAAGAATTGAAGGAAAGCGAGGAAGAGGGAGACATAGAGGAATTTACATGAAACATATAAAAGAGAAAGTAGACGTTGTGTCGTATAAAGAAGTCAAGGAGGTGGCTTTAGACAGAGTTAGATGGATACAGTTACATTCATCAATTACGCCGACAAGAGTTTGACTCTTAAATTTATGATGAATTGTTGTTTGTTTTACTGGTTTCATATCGCATTTTAATCTGGGCTTTGGTAGTAGCTTAATTGTCCATAACGCCATTAACATTATTTTTATCCCTAGACATAAAAGAAAAATATAATCAGCAACAGCATAGTCAGTGTAGACATTTTTTTTTAATAAAAGCAGCAACCTTTTAATTGATTGTAAGTATTTTTTTAACCCCACGGTGTATTATACACCCATTCAGAGCATTGCCTATGTTATGAATGAGTTTATAAGACCGATTATAACTATGGTAATTGTGATATACGCCCCATTTAGACCAAAACTCAAACGTTTAGTAACCAATACTCCCTACATTTTTTGCATATTATGTGAAGTTTAAGGGCGTAAACGCCATTATTTCAAAAAGTTAAGGGAGTATAACACACCTTTTTTCTTTATTTATTCATTTATCCTAAATGATTGATATTCAAAATGTTTATCTTAAAAATTCAAGTACGTTGGCCAAAATTTAAGTTATTCTGCCAAAAAACAAAGAAGTTATGATTTTTTTTCTAAAATACTTTTCTTTTTTTGCTTCTCCTGTAAAGTGGCAATTTGGCGTTTACGCCCTTTGAGCCTCAAGGTATCGATATAGTTACATTACAAGAAGAGTAAAAAAATAAATTGCTTAAACACTATGAAACATTAAGCTAACTTATTAACTAACATATGGAGTATGTAGGCAATGGGTGCCAACCTCAGCATGTGCTGAACTGGTGTCCAGCGCTGGTTTTCAGTTTGGCCCCTTTTACAGGTCGGACAAATGAATTACCTGGTGAAGTACAACTGTGCTTATTATGGAATTATATAAATAAATAAATAAATAAATAAAGTATAATATTGTTGAGCATTTTTAGTGTAATGAGTGTGAAAGAGGTGAAGAAGTGTGATAAAGGTGATGAAAAAGGTGAAGGTGATGATGAAGATGAGGGTGTGTATTATTTGACTTTTTATATTTATTTTAATTATAATTAAGTTATTAAATATACCTACACTATTTCTATTCAGATATCGTGTGTGTAGGTCTTAAGCAGTAAATGTCTCTAAGAAATATGATGTCTAAAATTAATTGAATTCATTGTTTTCACGTACTTTAATTTATTTTACTAGGTGTTTATTGTGTACTTAATTGTAAATCTTAAGAAAACACACTAACCTTAGATTCAAGCCTCCTGATATTTTTTCATAAGGGCACATCCCTATTAGTTAAACTTATACTTCCAGAAATAAATGAGAATATTTTTCTTTTATAGTGAGTTGCCCCAAACTGGCTGTAGCGTTAAAGCTATCATAAAAAATATGGCTTCTATATTTGGGTCATTCTCAGAATTAGGCGTTCTCAGCCTCAACTCCGTCTTGATTTTGTACAGTATGTTTACTGCTGTATTATCTATAAAATACGAATCATTGAGTTATTGAGATCATATGTATACTTTTGTCCCTCATATATATCTATTAGTTCACGTTTTATAAGCCATTGTTTTTTTCACCAAGACGGAGTTGAGAATATTGGGACGGAGTTGATATATTTTTATACGGAGTTTAGAAATATGATATGGAGTTGATGGATATAGTGCTCTTAAACCTGAATGAGAATTTATATAGTTTAATACTAGCGATCTGCCTCGGCTTCGCACGGGTACTATATCTACATATAAACCTTCAAATCTCATCAAAATCCAAAAATTTTTTCAACTCCGTCTAAATATTTGACGGAGTTTATTTGACGGAGCCTAGGGAGAAAGCTATTTTTTATTTTTATTTCATTAATTATCTTATTTAGAACAACGACATTACACGCATTTAACAGGTAATACAGTTCAATTCATTATACTTAAATAGTAGAACGATCAATCACACCAATAGAAAAATAAATGACTAAACGGAGTTGAGAAAATGCAAGTGACAAAAAACGGAGATTAGATACTTACGTTTGTAAAATCGCCCAGAGTCGCCAGACGCACCTCCGTCGCCCAACGTGTCACAGACAAGACTGAACTGGCTCGCTCAATGCAATAGTGATGTGCGTAAAATTGCAAATAGTGATGTGAAATTTTGTTTTGCTTCCAATGACGGAGTTTAGTCATAAATTCGTACGCGCGGAGAAAAAATCATATTTCTTTATACAAGCAGTTGAAATAACAATCAACTTAACAAAATGTTAATTTGTTTAATTGACTATAATAAAACAATACCCTGTGTTAGGTAATAGTAGTGGTTCCCGAGTTGCAAAGGGGTTTGTCCCAAATTTTGGAGTCTGTACGCTTGATGGAGCGTGATAAAAGTAGGCTTTTATATTTTTTTATTACTAGTTCTCAAGAGATTATCTTCGAAATTACAACTGCTACAGGTAGAATAAAACGAAAACTACCCTCCAACATTTTTTTTACGCCATATATATGCAAGAATACAAAGTTATTCTACCCGACGCCCAAAAAACGTGCCCTATGAGAATGACCCATTTTATAGTAATCTGCTAGGTGATGACTGATGTTGATGTACATGTTAAGTGTGGTTGGTGCAATCAACGCATAGTAAAAATAATTAAAGTCAAATACTTATCAATATTTCTATATCACTGAAAAATCAAACGATAGAGGGCTTGCAATTCCGGTATTTTTTGTATGGGCAATATACAAAAAATACCGGAATCGCAAGCCCTTATTCTTAGCGACTTCTATGAATAAGGAGGTAATGTTATTACACACAGAATAGGCGTTTTTATTGGGCAGACATTTTGCTCCATTGTGTCAAATTATAATATTAATTACGCGTGGTCCTATCAACATCTCTAAGATAGTTAATCGCTTTGAACGGCGATACGTATATGAATATATTTACCAATATGTACTAGGATGTCTAGTACATACATAGTTTGCTGTAAATGATAGACGATATTAAGATCCTTTAATAACTAATTCAGCAACAGTGGATCAAGAGGGCATTACCGGTCGTGTAATTATGAGGAGCAAGAGCAATTAGTGAGGAACTTGTTCTCACACGAAAGCCAAGCACTTGATTACGTACAGTCAACAATGTACAGTTATACAGTGAATATTATAAATATCTGTTCAACATGTACACACGTATAGACACACCCACATAGACACCTACACATACAGACATGCACAATATGCACATACACAAATTCCTCAAATCTTCATTCATTCATATATTGATCGTTTATTTTAAGAATCTTTTCTGAAACGTTTCGAATTTTAACTATTGTTGTGAATCGATACCATGAATAAATTGTCTTATGTCTATTTTTTATTTATTATTAATATTACATGTGGATTACAATCTTAGAATTAGTAATTGTCCTACAAAACTCTTCAGAGTTTGACTGTAGGATCCCAGTCTCTTTTTAGTTACATTATTTAAAATTGTAATACATAGGTGTTATAACATTAAAAAATTATGCTTATATTATTATTCACATGGCAAGTTATGGAAATGTGTTTTCAAAAGCCTCTTAAATTTATTTTTGTTGGGCTGACACCTGAATGTATGTTGAAATGTGCAAAGTGGAAAAATTCACGACATTTATAATAGTCTTGGGTTGTATTATACATATATTAGGCAGTTTACACGCATTTATATAATTTTAAGTATCTTGTCTCTACAGTGTCGTGATAAAGGCTATTAATATAATTTTGTAAACTAATTTTACTTTATTATTATTACTTATTATTCCTGCAAGTCATGTTTTCGTACATTTATAACAGAGAGGGTATTATACAATTGCCAGATATGGACTAGCACCGGATAAGATTGAAAGAGACATTACGCCACTAGTCGCCGGTTAGATTTGCGGTAATTATTTGTAACTATCTTTAAGTATACAATATACATAACGAGCACAGTTTATTTTGTTTTTATCCCATTTTAATTAAGTACCACTGCGTAACATGTTAACGCATATTAAATTTCGACACAATGCACGGCATTTGAGGATATAGAGTTTGTTCGGAAAGTGAAGACACATGAGATACCTACAGTATGGTCGTTGCCATTTTTATTTTATTTATTTGGTACACCAAACAGACATCGTACATTAAGGGTTTGAACAAGTAGGCATCAATTGGCTTATATGCTAGGACAAGATCCAGAGAAAGTGTACACTGCATGAATTACAAATACTCGTAAGCGCAAATGTATCTAATTTTCATATGTGTATGTTTTTTTGATGTCAAAATCAAAATAAATCAAATTTTGCTAGTAATATTAGACACTTCTAAGGCTTGTTTTGTATATCTCTATTTAATAAGATACTATTACAAATTTATACCTATTCCGAACTTATAAACCGGCAGAGAGTTGTTTTCAAAGCTTATTTTACAATATTACTTCAGGAAAAAAACTGTTACGAGTGTGAAAAAACCTTGGTTACATAGTGCAAAGTGCACTGTTGTAAACAAAAAATATATCTAAGTTACTCTTTAGGTAATAAAATTAGAGATCAACTAAAGTCTATGACCAAAAACGCAAATTTCATAGGTAAAGATTCAATACTTAAGCTGAGTTTACACCTGCGTGTTATTGCTGCAAGTTTTGAAAAGAAGTTATATGCATGAAAGAGATGCAGATATTTGCCACTCACTCTTACTTGTCGTTACGTCTCGAAACTTGCAGCAATAACTAGAGTGTGTAAACTCAGCTTTACATTAAAAAAAATTGTAAGTTCGGGCAACACAATGTGGGCATTTAAACTATACAATAATTTTGTATTAAATCCTTTATATTGGATTTCTTCTTGCAAACAAGTGAGAAAGGATGGATGATTGCAAAAACAACAATGGTTCGCCAAATCAAATATTGCACGGCCGCTATGGCAATATTGATAGAATCAATACGTCCTTCCGAGCTATGCCAGGCTTTACGTGTAAAAATTTAAAACCAAACGACGTCTCTCAATCGTATAATCCATATACGAACTTTATCTTTTGCTGGTGTTAGGACCCCGTGCACCTGCTGCTAAATAGCTAGTACTGTGTTCCGGTTTGGGGGTAAGATAACCGGTGTAATTACTGGCATAGAGGCAAACTCCTCAGACTCCTCAGGGTAGGCAGCGCATAGGCGATTTTTGGTCACTTTGTCCATAGGCCTCAGTGCCCGCTTTCCATCAGGTAGGGTGAGAGCTCAGTTGTCTACCTTTGTCACATAATATATATATATATATATATATATATATATATATATATATATATATATATATATATATATTATATTATCTATTGCTGCGTGTCGAAGGCAGTAAGAATACATGCGCCACTAAGTGTAGTCATAAGGAAGTTTTCCCGTAGATATCGTACAAGTGGACTCTTTCGTCAAATGTCACTAACCTTTTGTTTATAGCAGATTGATTATGGGCATCAGCATCATTACACACCACTGCGATAACCAACCCGCTTGCCCAGCGTGGTGATTATGGGTATTTACCTCCCAATGCGCCCATAGTTAATAGAAGAGTGCTGACTGCTGGACGTAAGCCTTTGATAGTCCACTGCTGCTGCCTCTCCTATTAACTATGGATATTGACGCATTAGGAAGTAAATGCCCATAATCGCCACGCTGGGCAAGCAGATTGGCGATCGCAGTAATGTGTCCACTATGATGACGCTGCTGCCCATCATCAATCATTTATCAAATAATGGTCGGTGACACTTCAATCCCTTAGTCGACTCTTACGATACCCGCAGGAGGAGTTGGGGTGATGACAAATGTATTCTTACTGCCGCCACCACACGGCACGGCAATATTAATGTTTAATTGCTATGATTGGTACTTTACAAATAAATGAATGCGAATACTGACAGTATTATCTGTTAACGATCTATAATAACATGATCGTAACTTTTTATGCTGATGTTAATTTTTGGGCAAACTTAAGTAATTGACAAAATATTTAGAACGGTTCTAACCCTTGCACTGCTGCCAACTCTGACCTATGTCGACAACATCTAGTTCTACGGACATAATAATGGATGTCAAATCAAATATTTGTACGCCGCAGTGGCAATGTTGCTAGAATCAATACGATGGCCTATCGAGTCGAGCCGGTTCGTTAGCAAACGGCGTCTAGGTACAAGTCACGACAAACGCACCTCGATATAATGCATAAAAGGAAAATTGTGGGTCTAGGAACACTGGAAGTACCTTAAATGTAAAAAAATAAGACCGATCACGGATAAAATTAAATTTTTATCAAATATTTTGATTTGTTATTCAAGTAGTCACTCTAAGTACTATAATTACAAATATAAGATGTCATATATCAAAGTAAAACTACCAAGTTCACCTTCGTCCTTCACTTTCTCCATCTTGGGCTTTGGCGAACTTGGTATTTTCTTTGGTACAAGACATCTTATGTTTTATAGTTTGCAGTCATGAATATTTGATTCAGCGTAAAAAAGGAAGAATATTTATCTGAGACTAAACTACACTAAGGGAATGTATAAATTGTATAATTCCTCGTAACATAAACTTTCTATTGCAATGACTCGCGTAGGAAGGGTTCCGTACCATTATTATCATAAAAAATAAGGCTTATGTATGAGAGCCCCCTTAATTATATATTTTATTCTATTTATTAGTGTTTGTTGTAGCGGCAACAAAAATGCAGCATCTGTGAAAATGTCAACTGTCTTAACTATCACGGGTTACGAGATACAGCCTGGTAACAGACTGACAAATAGACATCGGAACCTTAGTAATAGGGTCCGGTTTTACTCTTTGAGTAAGGAACCCTAAAAACGAGGTTTACTCCACGGTTAGTAAGTACAAATATTAGCGAATGTTAGTTGATCGATTATAATAGAAAAATACTATATTTAGTCAAATAAGTGAAACAGTGGGAATTTTAACATTTCATACATTTACCTACTATGCACGAATTCGATCCGGGGAATTTAAAACTTAGCGAAAGTTAGTTTACCGATTATAATAGAAAAATACTATATTTAGTCAAATAAGTGAAACAGTGGGAACTGAAACATTTCATACATTTACCTACTATGCACGAATTCGATCCGGGGAATTTTAAACGTTAAACACGGAAAACCAAACTCGATTAACAATATCCAAGCAATACCTATTTTCTTAAGCATAAATACGAGACCAATAACGCAACGTCGTGATATTCAATAGAATCCGTGCAGATTCTAGACTCGCAAGCTTGTCACATTATTCCCCTTTTGCCTATTATGCATAACAAGCAGTGTCGCAAGCAGGCGCTTCCAGCACACGGCGATCTCACAGACGTACGCTCGTCCTACATACACCCCCCTTCTTCCATCAACTGTCTTGGCCTGACGACCATTACCTAACCGGCCGCTCTACAAACTCCTCGCTATAACAACAAACATACCAATCGCCGATATGACACACAGCTCTTAATACGTGACGACTAAGGTCAGACGTCCCGTGAAAGTATTTTTCGTGATGGCAATATTAAAATTGCCGTGTCTCAAACACTCGCTTGGCGATCGTCATTTAATTAATTCAATACTCGAATGCACGCTGTCATATGTGGAAGTTTGTTTTAAATGTTTTTTTTTTCGCGGTAATTTGTCTAACTGCCAGCGTCAATAAAATAATTGGTGCGGTGTTTGGAACGACATTATGCGTTCGGATTTAGAAGTTCTTGGTGTTATGTTAAAACGAGTTGTCAAAATACTGGCGTGATAGAAAGTGAAATTTTAATAGTGAAATGAATGTGAATATGTGAATGGAAAATGCTGGCTGGTGAGGAGACCAGCATCGACATAGTGCAGCGATGGTTGATGCGAAGAAGGAGCAGTGATGACACGGATACAGGTCTTTATAAATATATTTAATTTTATTTTATTTTATGTAACATAAGGTAAAAAGGTTAAAGGGTCGTTTGCAAAAAAATATTCATAGTTAAAAGCTCAATCAAAACCAAAATCAATCGTGATCGTTTCCATTGTGTTACGAAATTTCGTTACATAAACGTGACGTTAAATTTTGTTTTAACAATGTACAATTATTTTACAATCGATCCTAAAAAATGACGAATACGTATTTCAAGTGGCCAATTATTTGGCTACAAGTATTTATTAGGTTAAATATAATTAATTATATAAATAAAAACAATCTCCGCGATATTGCTAGTGTGCCAAAACAATCACATTATTTATATTGACTTTTACACATACACAGCAGTATTCAAGATTTTTTTCCACGTTATAATAATCGAAATGGGACGCCTATTAAAATGCTGCGAATATTACCTCCGACTTTTCGAGTACTGTGTTACACTCCTAGTCCCGAAGAACTCTCCAGTATAGGCCCAGTGATCATGGTCTGTCATACTTTACACATCTTTTAAATAAGGAAATGCCGACATATTATTATTTTGAAGTATTCGCGACAATGTATTCATTCTCACCATTTAGATGGTTGGCGGTCCTCAACTGTGCGCTTTTCTCGTAACTTCCTGCCTCGCACAGCTAAACTTTGAAACGAACTGTCACAAGCGGTGTTTCCGGACCGATACGACCTTCAAACCTTCAAGAAAAGAGCGTACTCCTACCTTAAAGGCCGGCAACGCATTTGCGACGCCTCTGGTGTTGCGGGTGTCCATGGGCGACGTTAATCGCTTTCCATCAGGCGATTCGTCTGTTCGTTTGCCACCTATAGCTTCAAAAAAAAATACTATAATTACCAAAGTCAAATCTATCTCAAACTATCAATGTCTTTTTGCTTTCACTAATGTACCTATAGGCATTATATCTTTCCGAACGGAATGATCGCATCCAATACCTTGTGATCTTAAGGACTTTCATTCATCATACTTTGTAAGTTCGTCGCTCCCTAAAGAAAGTCTAGAGGCGACGCAATTTAAATACCCAACTTGCTATTCAAAATTTACGATAAATTAACATTTCACTTAATTTTTCACACAGTTGAACTTTGACTTACTTTTCCATCTTTATAAGCTGGTAACAATTAATCATTCAATGCTGGCGGCGTCACAACTTCTCCGCCTAAGTTTCGCTCAGGGACTTTGATGTAATGTATTCAAATATTAAATCTTACTTAGCTCACAAATTTACCTATTGTTTGCAAAAGTTTTGAAGAAAATAAAGCTATCTAGACTAAATTATACTCATCATCATCATCTCAGCTGAATTATATCCACTACTGAACATAGGCTTCTCCAAAGATTGCCACTATGACCGGTCCTGCGCCACTCGCATCCAGCGGACTCCTGCGACCTGCACTGCATTAGTCCACCTTGTCGAGGGTATAATACCCACGCTGCGCCTTCCCGTACGAGGCCGCCACTCAAGAACCTTTCAACCCCAACGGCCATACGTGTAATTAGACTAGAATACCTACATAAAAATGTATTTATAAGGTCAACTTACACAGGCGTTGGTTTGGCCACTACTTATTTAAAAACGTCTGCTAACATGGCATGCTCATAAGTATCGCTTATCCTTTTCCGTGTTATAGAAATACCGGTAAGATAGATAGGAACAAACGATACCTACCAGCTTGCTAAGTTAGGAGACGTTTATAAATCAGGGGTAAAAGCGGACTAACACCTTATAAGTTTTGACGTAAGTAGTAGAGACGGAGCTATACTAAGGAATGAGAGATATTCACCTCTCCGCCCTATCCGCCTACTATTCACGTAAAAACTTCGTTACTCCGTAAGTAAGGTGTAAGTCCGGCCTAACCAGAGGTTAAGCAAATAGTACTTAGTGTCGTAAATATATGGACTTACCCCCTTATTCATAAACGTCTGCTAACTTAACAAGCCGCTAATAATTGTATGTCCCTTTCGGTCTTAACAATGTGTCCAGAAGAGCTAAAGAGACAAATACTTAATACTTAGCAGCTTGTTAAGTTAGCAGACGTTTATGAATAGGGGGGTTAAAAAGTAAACTAAGTGTTAGTTGGCTAATCTTAGAGCTTAGATTGTGCTAAG